>BQNB010029633.1:0-52092 GCA_026074375.1 Tanacetum coccineum
CACGACAATTCACAACTTGGCTTCACTTCACAACTTCTCTCTACTTCACAACTTTACTTTACTTTACAACTTCACTTTACTTCACAACTTCACTTCTTCAAGACACTACTACGATCACACCAATCTATCACTACTTACTAAGATCACCCCGATCTAACTATACTTACAATGATCACAACAATCTACTTATTGTACACAACTACGATACACACCTTCACAATATACACAAATGATTTACAAGATATGATACAATTGCAACAAGGTTGCAAGGACACACACTAAGCTATAATACTTCTTCACTTGATGATAGGAAGTATTCTTCTCTTGCACTTGAGGATCAAAGCTTGGATCACTTGAAAACAAAGCTTTATGATTAAATGATCAAAGGAAAGAAAGGAGTGTATAAACTGATTTAGAACAGAAAGAAAGTGTGTGCAAAAAGTGAGAAAAATAGTGGGGAATAGTTCAGTATTTATAGGCCAGCTGAGCTGGCTTTTTGTCTGGGCGGTCCCCTTAAATAGGGGTCGGTCCTCTTAATTATTAAGGGGATCTCCCTTATAATTAAGGGGGCCGCCCAGGCCAGACGCTCCCTTTTTTGTCTTTTCTGAGGGAGGTGTTTTCTGGAACATTTCTAGCCGTTTTTAGGTATAAAATTTGAATTCAAAATATTTATTTTGAATAAAACATTTCTTTTAAATCCAAAAATGTTTTGTAAAAGTTATAAAATGCATGTGTTTATTCATACATTTAAGTGATTAAATTTTCAAAATGAAAATTTACTACTAATTACTTGTTTAAAAATAAATTTTCATTAATCGTTTTGACATTTTGTGATTATCAAAATGTAGAGAGATCAAAAAATATTAATAACGTTTTTAGATATTATTTCTATCAACAATCTCCCCCTTTTTTGATGATTACAAAATCTAAACTCATTAAATGAAAATTTAGTTTTAAACAAGTATTTAGTGAGTTTATATCCATTTTCCCCCTTTTTGTACAATCAAAAAGGCTTCGCCGATGAATGTTAGTAAGACCGACGGAATAAATGCTCCCCCTTGATGTGTACTCTCCCTCGTTTGAGGGCACCAAGAAATCGAGCTAGGATAACTTTGCTACATTAACAAGTTTAGCGTAGAACAAACAAACAATTTTACATGTAGCAAATAGGAAAATATTTAAACAGTGTTGGATAATGCTTAACAAGTGTCAAGTTATTTGTGTAAGCTAACAATCACAAATATATATCAACTAGGCTTAACTTTTATGGATATGAAAAATTCATCAACCAAAAAGAAAACAAGTGCACAATTAAAACATAAGACAACGTCTATATCAACATAATAAGGGTGTATTGTATACAACCTGCATACAACAATTAGAAATATATGCTTTTAAAGCATATTAGTACAACATACATAGAAGTAAACTACAAAGGTCCTAATATTCCTAGAATTTCATAGGACTTGCTTGCAAAAGGAGAGGATTGGTCATTTATTTGAAAACTAGAAAAAGGTCAACATGTATCATGCTTAGTTGGTTGTTGGTGGAGAGTTTGGAGTAGAGGTGGTTGTTGGAGGATAGTCACGTTAGATTTGAGGTGGTGGTTGTGGTCGAGTAAGAAGAAATTCAATCTAATTGATATCTTCACTCAAGGTTAGGAATTGTTTTTGGATGTATATGCAACAAGGACAATAACTAACATGTTGTTTAACTTGATCCATGTTTGAACGTGGTGAGGTAAATTTGGAGAAGTTTGGGTGTATGAGGAAGTGTTGGTGTTGTTGAGAGATGCATGGAAGGAGGTTTTGATAGGTTTCTTAAAGTGATTAATGTCAAGTAATAAGCATTTCTCTACTTGGAGATGGAGGAAGTGGAGGTTGAGTGTGGTTGTCACCTTGAGGTGAGGGGGAGTTTGAGCATGAAGCACACTAGCAAACATGTGGATTGATGAGTGAGTAGAATGGAGGCTGTGTGAGTTAATGTGATTTAAAGTTTGTGGTGGAATATGAGTGTGACCACATGTGTTTTTGCATGAATCACAAGTGGAGTCGATGAGATGGTTTCATTGGGAGGAGATTGTGGTTTGGATATAGGTGTGGGTAAGTTAACATCAATTTGATGTGTTACAAGAGTTCAATTTCTTTCTCCAAACGGGTCTTATGGATATTTTGGCAACCCTTGAAGGTTTGGGTGAAGGTTTGTGAGGAAAAGACATTGGAGAAGACAAGGTGAGTGTGGAAAATATGTTGTGGATGAGGGTTTATACTAGGAAAATTATGTAATTAAGGAAAGATGGACATTGTTGGAAAGTCAAATTCCAAGGGGGAGGTGGTGAGTTCAGGGAAATTATAGCTAAGTCTAGGTGAAAGAGGGTAAAGAGCAGAAGGAAACAGTGAAAATCGTATCTCAGGTGGCTGGTCCCCTTAATTGTATGGCAGGTCCTTTATTTTTTAAGGGCACCACCGTTTGGATTTAAGGGGGTGGCCGCCACCTGAAAAGACCAGAAAGTCCAGGTTTTTGTTTTGTTTCAGGAAATGGTTGTTAAAAAGGTGGATGTTTTGTGGGTATTTTTTTTTTCTTTTTTTTTTCTCTTGTTTTTTTTTTTTTTTTTTACAGCATGTTCCTAGTTTATTGCTAACTAAGTCTACAACTGTTGCACGCAAGAAATAGGCAAGCAAATATGTAATTTTTGTTTTAGCGTATGTCAACGTCTAAGGGTATTTAGCCTAAGCTTAAAATGTAGCAAATCATGTAATAAAGTCTTCAATAGAAGTCATATTAGACAAATAGTTTTAATACTCTAAATAGTTATAGTGTTTAAGATTTCTTAGACAAACCCTATGTGTTGTAAACGCATTTAAAAGAGACTTGTGTTTGCATTTATAAGCCTAGTGTGTGCCTATATGTAACAAATGTGGAGTAACGATTATTTCGACTCTAAGAGAAGAAAACCTAAGAAATAATCCAAGTGCTCCTTGATTTAATGTTGCTAAAATTTTTTGTCAAAATATATATTGAATTATATATTTTGGCATCAAATGTAAGATCATTATGCAAGACTTGAAAAATATTTTTAGCATATATCAACAATGTTGAAAAATAAGAATTTTCATTGTACTCCTAGTTGTGAGAAGCTTTTATTAAAGAGAATTGGGACTAATATATATATATATATATATATATATATATATATATATATATATATATTTATTTATATATATATATAAAGTAGAAAGTCTGAGTCTTTGAATAAACCAAGGTTATGTAATTTTGTAATATAATTAATTCTTTTGATAAGTTTCTAATTTTAATTTGTGCAAAATAGAATTTAGTTCAGGATTAAAAGAAAGAATTATTTTCTTACTGTCAGATGGCCAGGTCCCCTTAATTGGATGGCGACCACTATAATTTTAAGGGGACCTCCCATATGGAGAATTAAGGGGGCCGGACTCATCTGACAAATTGGTTCTTTAAATCTTTTTGATTTTGGCATCTCAGTTCATTGTTTTATTTACGTTAAGTTCCTTATCAGTCATTTATGGTAATGGGACAACTTAGTAAGCATTTAATCAATTTGTTCCATCATTCCTAAACCTAGACGTAAGTAATTGAAAGGCTCACATTTAAGGGGTTCAGTTAGAATATCGGCAATGTTATCTTCCGATGACACCTTTTCTATGGAAATATTTCCTTTTGAACATTGTCACGAAGGAAATGGTGACGAATCTAAGTTGTGTTTTGTACGAGAGTTGTTGTACGAGATTTTGCTTATGTCTATAGACCCTTTGTTATCACAATTATAGGGAATGTCATTAACCTAATGCCATAGTCTACGAGAGATTGTTTCATCCATAGCTTTTGGACATGCTTTTCCAGGCGGCTTAACATATTCGGCTTCGGTTGTGAAAATAGCAAGAGCGGTTTGCTTCTTCGAGAACCAAGATGTTAAACAACATCCCATAAACGTGCAAATACCACTAGTGCTTTTTCGGTCCACATAATCTTCCGCATGATCAGAGTCCGCATATACTATGGTTTTTATGCCGGACCCCTTAGGATACCCTAATCCTAAGTGCACAGTGCCTTTAACGTATCAATTTATACGTTTAACGATTCAGGTGAGAGATTTTAGGATCCTCTTAGAAGCGTGCACAAAGGCAAACACTAAACATGATATCGGGCCTACTTACCGTTAAGTATAATAAACTTCCTATCATACCTCTATATTTGGTGTTATCTACGGACCCACCTTCTAAGTCTTTCGTGAGTTTTGTTTCCGTGGATATAGGAGTTTTCATTGGCTTAGAGTCTTCTAATCTAAGTTTATTAAGCATCTCCTTTATATATTTTGATTGATTAAAGAATATACCATCACTTCTAATTGTTTATGTTAGTTAAGAAAAATTTAGTTTTCCCACATCTAATACTCATTTCGAATTGTCATGATGTTTTGGGCAAATCATCCCACATCTCTGGAAAAGTTGATACGAATAAAATTTTCATCGACATATATTTGGACAATGGATGAGTTTGGGGTCTTCTTTAGTAAAGAGTGTGTTATTCTTCCATTCTCATGGTGTTAATCATGTTTATTAAAAAAGTTTTTAATCATATCGTACCAAGCTTTAGGAGCTTGTTTGAGTTCGTAAAGAGCTTTCTTATGTCTATAGACATGATTAGGTTTTGCGAAGTCAATAAATCCCGGAGGTTGTGTCATGTAAACCTCCTCATTGATAAAACCGTTAAGAAATGCACTCTTTACATCCATTTGAATAAATTTGAAAGTTAGTGTGCATGCAATAAGCTAAACAATATTTTCTGCGATTCTAATCTAGCTACGGGTGCATAAGTTTCATCATAATCAATTCCTTCTTGTTGATTATAACCTTGGGCAACTAGTCTAGCTTTGTTTCTAGATACGATACCATTTTCGTCAAGCTTATTTCTAAATACCCATTTGGTTTCAATTATGGTCATATCCTTAGTATTTTGTGGACTAATTCCCAAACGTCATTTGATACGAATTGGTTTAATTCTTCTTGCATAGCAATTACCCAACTTTCATCTTTTAGTGCTTCATTTATATTTTTAGGTTCTATGGTTGAAAGAAAACAAAAGAAATTACTTTTGTCTTGGGCTTGGTGATCTAAGAGTTCTTTATTTAAAAATTACCTATACATTTTTCTAATGGATACTTTTAGATTCTTTTATGTTTATAATTTCATTATTTTCTAAAGAGTTATATTTCGAGAATTATTTACTAAAGTCTTGTTTTTCTAACCTCATAGCTTTCTTCTTCGACTAATGTTTATCTCCAAGGTGATGTTTTAGATGGGGGAGGAGTGTCATCGAATGTCACATTTAAGGATTCTTCGACTTTCATTATATGTTTGTAAGTATTATACAGGCTTTGCTATTTTGAGAGTTCCTAAAGAAAACTCCTTCATCGCCTTTGGGTCTGAACTTGGTGAGTTAATTCCTTTGTATTAGAATGAAACCTTTACTTCTAAATACTTTGAAATAATTTAGGTTTGGTTTTTTCCTCTTAATAACTCGTATGGGGTTTTTCCTAAAATATGTCTAATGGAGATTCTATTTATTATGTAGGTTGATGTATCGACCGCATTACACCAAAATTTTTGTGGAATTGATTGTTCATTTAACATGGTTCTACTCATTTCTTGTAGAGTACGGTTCTTTCTTTCTACTACCCCATTTGATGTGGAGTCACGGGAGTGCGGAGAATTAGAAATTGTTGAGAAAAATTCGTTAACTCAAAAGTTTTCGAATGTACTTAATTATCAAATTCCCGACATGATTCGATCTAATTGACGTTTAGCGTCTTGTTTATCTTGAATCATACATATCATCAATGAAAGCTTCGAGAGAGTAGTTTGAGGAAGACAAGTATTTTAATTTCTAATGATATATAATGGAGGAAAAATAGAAGTTTATTACAAGGACTTAACCCCCTAATGGTGTTTAAGTGGGGTAGTTTATAGGAGAGGGATGGGTGCTTACCTCTTTATTTTTCTATTGTTTCTCTTTAGTCCCTGACTTTGGTAATTATTGCTATTTTTTACTTTTAGCATAATAATCCTTATTACAATCTACTTATTCTGAACAAAATAAAGACTTAATGACTAAATATAATAAAAACCTCATAATTGACACTTTCATGAAACCTACAAATCTCCCCTATGGGTCGATTATTCTGGGCGTTTCCTGCGTAGGTTCCAAGTGTCTTCATTCACATACACTCCCATCTTTATCTGGTGCGATACTTCAATCTTACTTCAATTTCTTCTTCAAACAATTTCAAATTAATCAACCTCATCATTCAGTAAGTTCTCTTTGTATATAGCCTACATTACTCTTATAGTAAATCTTTAGACTTCTAATATACTGTTTCTGTGTTGCTTCACAAAACTTATGAATCTCTGGGAATGTCTCATCAACCCATTTCTCTTTTTTGCTATTCTTGTAATATTATTTCCGTGCACGGGCTCATAGATGATGGAGAACATTTTTGTGCCTTTTACAATTCCCAAACCCATGAAAAGATAATTGGTGGGTTGCTGTAAGATTTAACTTATGTTGGTGCTTTTCTATTCCAAGTTGAAAGTCATGCACTCTCTCCCATATCACTGAGCTTCTGATGAAAACTGATAAAGACCATAGCAGACCTGTTTCTGCATAATCAGGTACCTTGCCATTCATGATCAGCAAGTAGATATACCTCTTATCATTCTATATGAGATTCTTGTAATCAGACTCGGTAATTGACACTATGCACTATTGGTCTCTTGCAATCTTATCTATGTGTTGAACTGGTATTCCATGGCCCTAGTTCCCAGTTCGTATCTTGATAACTCGAATGATCTTTGAATTCATAACATTTAAACAACTTCTTTGGTTTTCGGCTCTTTCTGCCTCTTTTTGTAGAAGGATCTTTACATGAGGATTCTTCTAATGTTCATACCATACCGGCAGCATAAGGATTAAAAATTTCTTTACACACTTTTTTCCACTATCTAGAGTTGTTCTTCAAATAGTAAGATCTTACATGTGGATTCTTCCAATGTTCAAACACCATACGTGCATAAGGATTTAAATTTCTTTACACGCTGTGGAGTGACAACTCTTTACTTCTCAGGCCCTGTATTTCCTTTTTTCAAATATAAAAGCTTTGATTTATCAGGAGACTGATGCATACGAGCTTCTGGATCTCTCTGACAGCTTTGTGAACTAAGGTGTCGGTACTTTCGTGGATGTAGAGATGCAAGGAATTTCCTTTCTGCTTTCCCACCCAATGGCACTTTTCAAGAATTCTTCTTCTGATCAATAATGATATTGATGCTAATATTTCGTGAAGTACATCTTTTGTCTCAACATCTCATAGCAATTTTCTTTACATATGCCTCATTTAATAGTCAGTGACACTTTTCCATAATGGTCTTGTGTACGTGCTTCGGTCGATATTTCATCATTCATCTGAAGCATGACGACTCACAGTCAGGAATTATTAATCATCATCCTGCTTGGATTACTGCAGGATTGTGGACTTTGTTTACTTTCATTAACCATATCCTGACGACTCTTAGTTCACATATGTTTCCTACTAGATGTCTTCTTGCCGCTTTGCACTTTTCTCCCTCAAGGTGGGAGCCTTCATCATGAGGGGCGTCCTGATCTCATTGGGCAAATTTGGCAGAAGTTTTCAGTTCGAGTTTGAGGTTACCAAAGTTTAAAATTTCATCTTGGAAGTGCCAGCCTATTGCTATGTTTTGTTGCTGTCAACAAGGATTGTTTTTTCATGAAAGACTACAGTTGTTTTGTTGTTCGGACAGATGTTGTTTGTGGTTAGCTGGATGAAACATGGAGGAATAGTCTAGAAATTAATTTCGATACAGACTCATCAACAGAGAAGGAATGTGTGATTATCAAATTGCTTGTTGATCTGTGATAAAATCTTCAGCCTGTAATCTCCAAGCTCCTTGTACATGGCTTTAGCATTCATCTATCCGTCTTTTCGTTTTTCTGTTACCTTTCAAAGGCAAACCCTTTTGCGAATACTCTGGAACTTTGAACTTTAACTGCTCAGGAAACTTGCCTTCTCGCTTGCATCCTTGAAATGCCCTATCTACCATTTTGGGTAGATGATTCAACCATTACTTCCGGGAGATGATCAACAAGAGTATCAAATGACTTCCTTGACAAGAACTTTGCTTTCAGATGTTCAAAAAATATCCATAACGCCCCTATAACTCCTGAAAGAAACTCTTGTAACATTTGAAACGAGCAGGTTTGGCTTTGAATAATGATAAGTCGGTTTGTGGTAGATAAACTTGGATGTGTTGAGTGAACTTGATGCATGGTGTGGTGTTAGTATCAGTTTTCGTTAATTCTTGAAGTTTCTCAGTATCCGAAGATACGAGATCAATATAAATCCTAGGAGATCTAATGGGTGTGGGGGATGGTGTACTCCTAGACTCCTCTACAATCATCCCTTTCTCCCTTCGCTTTAATTCATACCTCCTCATCAATTATTTCCTCTTCCTTCTTCATTAACATTCACAGTATTACAAACATTAGTAATCTCCACCTCCGGGACTTTTCTTTATCACTCCTAGGTAAACAACCTAGTTGCGGGAATATTTTGATCAAGTTTCCTAAGGATTTTGGAATCATCGATATCATTCTGTGATTCTTCCTACCATCTTTTCAATTGTACAGATGCCAAGTGCGTTGTTCACCGGTTCTTACATTTTCTCTATACTTCTTGTCTTTTCTCGGATTTTTGTGCTCAACAAGACTTATTGTAGTGGATAAAAACCCGTGTTTTAGGGTCATTTACGATGTCAGTAAAACTTACTATTTATTTTTAGTGTTGTACGCGTTTGCTTTTAATTCCAAGTATTAAGTTAAATCGCGTAAGCTAAAAATGATCATTAAATGTAAACGGGGATCAAACAATTAAGGGTTTACATCAAACAAGGGTTAAGTAATTATTTTGAGGATAATTATTAACTTTGTTCATTTTATTTTATTGGTTACGTAAATTGGTTACGTTTCGCGATAAATTGCGTTTAGGCATTCCGGAATCACCAAAATTAACCTACGCTTCAAAAAATATCCATTCTTATTTCTACTGATCAGTTTCATAAAATCGTTACCTTGGTTGTAATGTATGTCGTCCCATATAGAATAAATAAGCCAAGACTTATACAATTTCAAAGTTATACACTTTAAATAAAAACTACACTTTATCATTTACTTACAACTTATAAATACAAAGTGATACTTTCATTTTATGCAAGAAATTTAGCTAGGTTAACCAATCCTTGATCCTCATGGGGTTCATGTCATATTAGGGAGCATAGAAACACTAGAATTAAATATGGAACATGTGCTAGTAAGAGTTAGTGAAGACTAACTTGTGACAAGTGGTTTTGACCACTAGTCACCCCCATTTTACTCATTGTTGCCGCCCCCCCATTGACCATTTGGTCTTATAGTCTTTGTTATATCATTTAGCTAGTCCTTGATACATATAAGTCTTGCACTAGTAAGAGATAAACACACACTTCACTTCATTTATAAAAAAAATCAAAACCTATTCTCTCTTAATAAGCCACGACACACCCCTTATTTTACAAACAATCCATACAAAATTTATATAACACATTTACAAGCATTCCTACACTATATCTAAGCTATACCAAAGAAGTTTAAAGGCTTGGTTAAGCCTTTACAAGGATTGCAATAAGAAAAGGAAAGCTAGGGTTTCTTTGAAGGATTAGGGTTTTCAAGTCTTGAAAACCTTGGGTAAATATCTAAACAAGGGTTTAGATATTGTGGTCTACCATATTACATTATTATAAGGTTATCTAAAACTCTTAATGACTTTACATTTATCATTTTATGTATATATAAGTTCTATGTAGCAAATCACCATTTAGGCTACTTTTGAACATGTAAAATGGATTTTTACTTATGATCATTATTTTATGAACTTTTATATATGTTATGTTGTTGGTAATATCATGTTATAATGGGATTATAAGTGTTGTACAATGTTGGTTTAAGTGTGAAAAGCATATGTATAAACTAGTTAATTAAAAGTTACTTAAGAATGTTTATGATTTATAAGTGTTGTTAAGGATTTGTTATCTTGGACACTTGGACAAAGTATGGACTAATGGACATTATAACATATAAGACATAGGATATAAAGAGTTATGGAAGACTTGTGGTACTTTATTAAGTGGAAAAGTATATAAAACAAGTGTATATAATGAATTATATAAAAGATATAAAAGGGCTGTTTTGATTCGAATTCAAAACAGTGGGTTTAACATTTTTATAAAATAGTACGTCTCATGACGATTCCAAAAAGGTAAGAAACTCGAAAAACGGATTAATAACGAGGAAGATACGTAGTTTACAAGTTATACGTTAATTAAACGCGTTATAAAAGAAATTTTATAAAAACAAGTTATAAAATACTTCTGATATATAAAGTTTATTATTTTTCACAGATAGCACTTATTTTTAGGATTCCAAAACATTTCGAATCATAATTTTTGGATCAATAACGAAGGAGTTATGAATTACGCGAGTTTATATACTTAAATGCATAAAAATACTTTTATAAAAGTTACTGTTCACATCAGTAAATAACATTTTGAAAACATCATTAATATGATAGAACTTTTAATAACAAAGACGTGCTCGAAAGAATCGTTAAAAACGGAGCTATAACGAATAAGATACGACATTTACGGGTTTTACGATAACTAAATCTATAAAAATAATTTTATAAACTGGTCTGAACAGTAAAAGTTATGTTCATTCATTAGGTAAAATTATTAGAAATGTATTATTTTGATAATTCGTCGTTTTAATACGAAAGGTGTGAGGACATAAGAAACGTAAGAAACGGGTTTAAAACGATAAAGTTACGTTGTTTTTACTAATGAACTATTTATAAACGTTTTAACTTTATAAATACGATTTCACAAACGCAATTAGATGGTGATGTAGCTATACCAGTATTATTTTATGATCTTAGTTAATCAAGTGCTTAGTACTTATTAGACTACGTTTTATTAGTTGCATTCCGTCATTTCCGTGACGCATTTTCTGTTGTATTTAGATTATCATTAACTCAAGGTGAGTTCATAGCCCCACGTTTTACCTTTTAATGATTTACAAGTTTTAGGGTGAGAAACATATGCATGTTTTACAATTGGACGCAAGTGGACATTTCACATTTACGATTACGTGTTTGACTAAGTAGCGATAACCCATCTGAGGCCCATTTTTTCATGAAACTTGTCAATTACTGTTGTGAGCGCGAATGTTATAAATAGATCTATTTGGGATTGACATCCCGTTCGTCGAGTGTCTTGCTCACTGTGCTGGTTTGTCGGCAATGAATCGTATTCCATGTCGGAATAAGGGTTACGGTTTGGAACATTCAACAGGGCATGTTGGCTAATTTATCTTGGTATTTCATACATGTCGAATTCGGTGTAATAAGATTAGGAAAACGTAATTACATTTTATGTTGTTTGCATCTGTACATTAATCATGGGGATATCTTGCGTCCTAACATTATACTTTTTTTTTTTTTTATAAAAAAAAAAAAAAAAAAATAAAAGCTATGTAATTCACTCAACAATATGTTGACGTTTTAAGCAATGTTTTTCAGGGGATCAATAAGGCACGAGGTGCATGGGGATACATTGGTGGTTTTGATTTGGATGTCTAGCTATTAAGATTTTGGCGTTACATTTTGTTAATATCTGTTTTAGGCTAGATAAATCTTTGTATTTTAAACAAATGTGAAAAGTGAAGGGGGCTTCGGGCTTTTGTAAAAAAACAATTTGTTAAATCTAATGTATCAGTTTTTTTTAAACGGTCTTGTAATGGTTCGTTCTTATATATATCTTGTGTTATTGATCTATGAAGTACCACCCCTAACCCATATTCCGCTACTGATAATTGGGGGTGTTACAGATTGGTTATCAAGAGCAAGGTTATAGCGAACCAGGTCAAATGTTTTTGCTGATACTTTATCCGTTTTTTCAAACAATTTGCATTCTTACAAAGGGATTTTCACTGGGACATATTGTACATACACTAGTTGTTGATAGTTGATTAGACTAGATGCATTTATTGCGTGGATTATACATGTTAGATATAAATTTATATTACTATAAGAGTCTTATATTAAATACTAATATAATCTATTTTGGATTTCAGATACAGTCATGTCGGATTCTGAGGATTCCACGGTTACATACACTGTTGTGTCCAGCCCATTTGCGGATTTGCCAGATATCGGATCACCGGGAGTTGATGGACCAACCGTGATGCCAGAGGACCCATATGCCTATGTTGTAGCTGCTTTTCAGGCCTCGTCATCTCCTGATTATGTGTCGGTCCTGAGTACCCACCTTTACCAGAGTTTGTTTTACAGGCCGGTTTATCTAGAGTTTATGCACAGAGGATGGGTTTCTCCCAGTCTGAGGAGCAGCCTTACTGCTGCTGCTCACCCTACTGCAGATTCACCAGGCTATGTTCTGAGGAGGATCCAAAGGAGGATGACGATGAGGACCCTGAGGAGGATCCTGCCGATTATCCTGCCAACGGAGGAGACGATGGCGATGATGATGATGACGAGGATGAGGATGTTGTTTGTTGAGGGGGATGAGGAGGAGAAGGAGCACCCAGCTCCTGCCGACTCTACAGCTGTTGCTTTACCAGTGGGACCCATTGCCCCATCTGCTAAGGAGACTGAGCCGTTTGAGACCGACGAGTCTGTGGCCACACCACCACCACATCCTGCATACCGGGTTACTGCTAGGATATTGATCTGAGATGAGCCACCTACACCATTTTGGTCTGATACGGAGGTTGCCAGACTCCTTGCTATACCTACTCCACCACCATCACTACTTTCCCCATGGTCATCACCACTGCCTTAAATCCTTCTCCACCACTACCTCTGATACTATCACCACCCTTACATGTATCATCTCCACCACCTGCTAGTCTTATTCGTTCGTTGGGTTATCGAGCTGCAATGATCCGACTGAGTGCTTAGGGCCCTATCTTACTTCCTATTCACACCGCCCACATATCTACTCTTACCACCAAGCAGATACACCACCGTCAGGTACCCCATCATCGGGGACACCACTACTTTTACCCATACTGCTACCTACTTCATCACCACCTTTGCTTCTACTCTCTATTGACCGTAGAGCGACAGTCTGAGGATTTGTCCTTACTTTGCCTAAGACTGAGGATTAGGTAATCGCTTCTCGGTCAGATTTTGAGGTAGGAGAGAGCTCGTCTGCCCCTACTGCTAGACCTCTAGATGTTTTAGGGCAGACTATGATTTTGTTGCTACTTATGAAGCAGGGAGATTATGCGGGATCTAGAGAGAGATGTCAGTTATAGGATCACTAACACTTAGGATGAGATGCTGGTAGACATGCCAGGGGCACCAGCGACTGATGACACAGAGTTGGGTTGACGAATGACAGAGTTTACCACTAGGGTTAGGCAGGACACAAACGAGATATATACGAGGTTGGATGATGAGCAGTCTGAGCGACAACTGATGGCTGGTCGGCTCAACATGTTATATAGGGATAGGCGTGCACATGCACGTACTGCTAGACTCATGGAGACGGAGGCTAGGATGTCTCGAGAGGCTTGGGGATGATCCATGGACGCGAGTGACCTTGCGCGTGCAGAGGTTATGTCGCTACGTACCACAGTGTTAGCTCAGCAGTCAGAGATTAGAGAGTTACAGTCAGCAGACCGTAGGAGACAGACGGTGATTACAGAGATGCTGGCAGCGGACCACAGGAGGTAGGAACAACTCACTAAGGCACTAAAGCTAGTGAAGAGACTATAGACTCAGATGGCAGAGTTACAAAGACAGCAGGGACCTGCTAATGGTCTGGCATAGCCAGATGCACTAGAGGAGGCTGGTAGCAGTTCTTAGATCCTATCATGGCTAGTTATTTTGTACAGCCTACTAAGTATTACGGGTAACTCCCGGCTAGTATGGCTTTAGGTTGTATATATTCTTTTATCTTGTAACCTAATCGTTGTGATCATTTTGTATCTGAACCAATCATGTATGTTTTCCAATTATATATGGAATGGTGGTATTATGTCATGTCTGTAATCGAATTTATTATGAATGAATGTCGATTTAGCTACACCATTGTTAACTTCATATTAGTTGTATATTTCACTGTGTGTTGTGATCTCTCTTTACTTATTGTGTATATGTCTGTCATGCTGGTTTATGATTTACGAATCTAACGGGTATTATATTTTCATTGTGATTGGGAAGAAAATGAACCAAACAAAAGCCACGAGCCAAACATAGCCCAGAAACAACCAACACCACATTCTGTCACTAATGCCCAGCTTCAGGCAATGATTAACCAAGGCGTTACTACCGCTTTGGCAGCACGTGATGCTGATAGAAATACGAATGACGATGATAGCCATATTTTAGGAGCGGGTGTTAGAAGGACAGAACGAACTGCCCGTGAATGTACTTACACTGACTTTCTTAAATGTCAACCATTAAACTTCAAAGGCACGGAAGGAGTTGCCGGTCTATCTCAATGGTTTGAAAGAATGGAGTCTGTTTTCCACATCAGTAATTGTACAATTGAGAATCAAGTCAAGTTTGCTACTTGGACTCTCCATTCAGTTGCTTTAACATGGTTGAACACTCATGTCAAGACAGTTGGTTATGATGCCGCTTACGGTATGCCTTGGAAAACACTTATGAAAATGATGACTGACAAATATTATCCTCGAAATGAAATCAAGAAACTAGAAATGGAGATTTGGGATCTAAAGGTGAAGGGTACTGACTTGACAAGTTATACCTAACGCTTTCAGGAATTGGCTTTGTTGTGCGGGAGGATGTTTCCTGAAGAATCTGATAAAATTAAAAAATATGTCGGTGGTCTTCCCGACATGATTCATGGGAGTATAGTGACGTCTAAACCAAAGACAATGCAAGATGCAGTTGAAATCGCAACCGAGCTAATGGATAAGAAAATCCGCACTTTTGTTGAACGACAGACAGAGAGTAAAATGAAGTTTGAGGGCACCTCAAGGAACACTCAGAACCAACAAAAACAACAGAACAAGAGGCAGAACACTGGCAGGGCTTGCAGGGACTGGTGAAAAGAAACAATATGGGGGATCTAAACCCCTATGCTCAAAATGCAATTATCACCACAATGGTCCGTGTGCTCCTAAATGCCACAAATGCAACAAAGTTGGTCATTTTGCCCGTGACTGTAGAAGTACGGCAAGTGCCAACAATGCTAACAACCAGAAGGGCATTAGGTCGGGCTAGAGACCTACTTGCTATGAGTGTGGAGTTCAGGGACATTTTAAGAGGGAATGTCCAAAGCTGAAGAATAACAACAACCGTGGTAACCAAGTTGGAGGTGGCAATGCTCCAGCCAAGTTGTATACGGTAAGGCACGCATGGACAAACCCAGACTCCAACGTCATGACGGGTACGATCCTTCTAAACAACCGTTATGCCTCTGTCTTATTTGATACAGGTGCCGATACAAGTTTTGTATCCACTGCATTTAGCTCCTAAATTGATATCACACCAACTGCATTAGATCACTATTATGACGTTGAACTAGCCGACGGGAGAATAATTAGGTTGAACACTATCCTTAGGGGTTGTACATTAAATATCCTGAACTACCCATTCAACATAGACTTAATGCCCATAAAACTTGGTAGTTTCGACGCTATAATTGGTGTGGATTGGTTGGTAAAGTACCAAGTAATCATTGTGTGTGCCGAGAAGATCGTTCGTATCCCCTGGGGAAATGAAACACTAATTGTTCACGGTAATGGAAGCAACCGGGGACACGAGGCTTATCTACACATTATCTCGTACACCAAAACACAAGAATACATGCTAAAAGGATGTCCAGTCTTTTTGGCAAACGTTAATACAAAGGAGACGGAAGACGAGTCAGAGAAGAAGCGACTTGAGGATGTACCAATCATCCAGGATTTTTCTGATGTATTCCTTGAGGACTTGCCGGGTCTTCCTCCGACTCGACAAGTGGAATTTCAAATCGATTTGATACCTGGTGCTGCACCCGTAGCCTGGGCACCTTATCGATTGGTACCTTCTGAAATGAAAGAGTTGTCAGAGCAACTAAAAGAATTATCTGACAAAGGCTTTATAAGACCCAGTTCCTCACCTTGGGGAGCTCCGATCTTGTTTGTCAAGAAGAATGATGGATCGT
The DNA here is from genome assembly GCA_026074375.1 of Tanacetum coccineum. Classification (NCBI taxonomy): domain Eukaryota; kingdom Viridiplantae; phylum Streptophyta; class Magnoliopsida; order Asterales; family Asteraceae; genus Tanacetum; species Tanacetum coccineum. The sequence continues at coordinate 16,341 of BQNB010029633.1, forward strand.
TTTGAATGTGCATTGATTATTGAGAATTGAATAAATTGACGGTGAAGAACCGTTATCCGTTCCCAAGAATTGATGATTTATTTGATCAGCTTCAAGGGTCGAGTGTCTACTCGAAGATCGACCTAACGTCAGGTTATCACCAACTAAGGGTTCGAGAAGAAAAAAATTCCGAAGACCGCTTTCAGAACCCGTTACGGCCATTATTAATTTCAAGTTATGCCATTTGGTTTGACAAACGCACATGCCGTATTCATGGACCTTATGAATCGGGTGTGCAAACCATATCTGGATAAATTCATAATTGTCTTTATTGACGATATTCTGATATATTCGAAGAACAAGCAAGAACACGAAGAGCACCTTAAGTTAATCTTAGAGTTGCTTAAGAAAGAGGAGTTGTATGCCAAATTTTCCAAGTGTGAATTTTGGATTCCTAAAGTACAATTCCTTGATCACGTGATTGATAGCCATGATATTCATGTAGACCCCGTCAAGATCAAATCCATTAAAGATTAGGCATCTCCTAAGTCACCAACGGAGATTCGTCAATTTTTAGGTCTTGCTTGGTATTATTAAAGATTCATCGAAGGATTTTCGAAGATTGCCAAACCAATGACCAAGCTCACTCAGAAGAAGGTCAAGTTTGAGTGGGGTGACAAACAAGAAACAGCGTTCTACCTGTTGAAGCAGAATTATGTAGTGCACCAATTCTGGCTTTACCTGAAGGAAGCGAAGATTTTATCATATACTGCGATGCTACGATCAAAGTTTTGGGCGCTGTGTTGATGCAAAGAGAGAAGGTGATTGCTTATGCATCACGCCAAATAAAAATTCATGAGAAGAACTATATGATTCATGCTTTGGAACTTAAAGTGGTAGTGTTTTCTCTGAAACTCTAGAGACACTATTTGAACAGAACCAAGTGTACGGTGTTCACAGATCACAAGAGTCTACAACACATTCTTAATCAAAAGGAGTTGAATATGAGGCAACGTCGTTGGTTAGAATTGCTTAGTGATTAGGATTGCGAGATTCGTTATCACCTATGGAAAGCAAATGTTGTCGCTGACGCCTTGAGCAGGAAGGAACGAGAACCACCATTAAGGGTTCGAGACTTAGTCATGACTATAGGTTTGAATCTCCCTAAACAAATTCTGGATGCTCAGACTGAAGTACGGAAACCAGAGAACATCAAGAACGAAGATGTTGGAGGTATGTTGCTTAAAAATTCTAAGGATCCGGAGAAATTTAGAACGGAAAAGTTGGAACCCCGTGCGGATGGAACTATATGCTTCAATGGCAGGAGTTGGTTACCATGTTATGGCGATTTGAGGAATGTGATCATGCACGATTCCCACAAGTCCAAATACTCTATTCATCCGGGTTCTGACAAAATGTATAAAGACATAAAGAAGCTATATTGGTGGCCCAATATGAAGGCAACATCGCCACCTATGTTAGCAAATGTCTCATATGTGTTAAAGTCAAGGCTGAACACCAAAGGCCATCAGGATTGTTGGTGCAACCTAATATACCTCAATGGAAGTAGGACAATATCACTATGGATTATGTCACGAAGCTTCCTAAGTCGTCACAAGGATACAACACCATTTGGGTGATTGTCGACCGACTCACTAAGTCCGCAATCTTTGTACCCATGAGGGAAACTGATCCCATAGAGAAACTGGCAAGAATGTAGCTAAAGTAAGTAGTCACGAGGCATGGAATCCCTGTCTCAATTATTTATGATCGCGACCCGAGGTTCGCATCGAATTTCTGGAGGTCACTTCAGAAGGCTTTGGGTACTAACATGGATATGACTACTGCGTATCTTCCACAAACTGACGGGCAAAGCAAGAGAACTATTCAAACTCTTGAGGATATGCTGCATGCTTGTCCGATCGACTTTGGAAAGGGTTGGGTTAACCATTTGCCATTAGTCGAGTTCTCATATAACAATAGCTACCACGCTAGCATCAAGGCTGCACCTTTTGAATCACTTTATGGTCGAAAGTGTCGTTCACCTGTTTGTTGGACGAGTTGGAGAGCTCTATTCCTCGTGTCCAAACTCATTCAATAGCGACTGAGGAATTGGTCCAAATCAAGCAAAGGGGTGACAAGCGCTGTGATCGACAGAAGAGTTACGCCGATCTGAAGCGTAAACCGATGGAATTCTAAGTCGAGGATTTAAGTTTGCTTTAAAGTATCGCTTATGGAAAGGGGTCGTACATTTTGGCAAACGGGGGAAGTTAAACCCTAGGTATGTTGGACCTTTCAAGGTGTTAGAAAAGGTTGGAGAGGTTGCTTACAAGCTCGAGCTTCCAGAAGAGCTGAGCAGGGTTCACAATACATTCTATGTATCCAACTTGAAAAAGTGTTATGCCGACGAACCATTAGCCGTTCTGTTGGATGGACTTCACTTTGATGACAAGCTTCAATTTGTCGAGGAGCCGGTAGAAATCATGGACCGTGAAGTTAAACGGTTGAAGCGAAGCCGCATTCCAATAATCAAGGTTCGATGGAACTCCAGGAGAGGTCCTGAGTTCACATGGGAACGCGAAGATCAATTCAGGAAGAAATATCCACACCTCTTCACAAAGACCGCACCGTCGTCAAGTGCCACGTCTTAAGCCTTGAGGACAAGGCTCACTTAACGGGGGGAGACTATAACACCCCGTGTTTTAGGGTCATTTACGACGTCAATAAATTCACTATGTATTTTTAGTATTGTACGCGTTTGCTTTTAAATCATAATCGTTAAGTTAAATTGCGTAAGCTAAAAATTATCGTTCAATGTAAACGGGCATCAAACAATTAAATGTTTACATCAAGCAAGTGTTAAGTAATTATTTTGAGGATAATTACTAACTTTGTTCCTTTTATTTTTATCGGTTGCGTAAAGTGTTTACGTTTCGCGATAAAATACGTTTATGCATACCCGAAACCACTAAAACTTTTCTACGCTTCAACAAATACTCACGATTATACCCAACACCTAAAATTTACAAAAATATATCATACATATGAATCTATAACTAGAATTGATAGGAAAAGATCAAAGAAATATCTAATTTTCTTCCAACTTGCATTGTACATTCACCAACTAATAAATCCTTAAGCCTTTTACAAAGACTTCACCATACCTTGACCATAAGACTTCCCTAAATCACTCATCTTGTCTTGGACTTCTTACATGCATCTTTGACTAGCTTATTATACATATAAGGACTTATACTAGAAGGAATACACACACAACTCATTTCCTTAAGTGTAAAACACAAACATCCTCTCCCTTTTTGCCATTTAACCCACGGCCAAACACTAAACTCATACAAAATCCATATCAAACTCATTTACAACACTTACACATATTCCTACATGATATCTAAGATGATCTAAGGTGGTTAGAAGGCTTGGTTAAGCATTTACAAATATTAAAGTAAGGAAAAGGAAAGCTAGGGTTTCATTTGGTTTTTAGGGTTTTCAAGTTGTGCAAGCTTTGGTTTATCATCTAAACAAGGGTTTAGATATTGTGGTTCATCATATTACTTCATATTAAGGTTATCTAAAACTCTTAATAACTTTACATTTATGATTTTATGCATATATATGTTCTATGTAGCAAAATCACCATTTAGAATACTTTTGAAAATGTAAAATGGGTTTTTACTTGTGATCATTGTTTTATGAACTTTTACATATGTTATGTTGTTGGTAATACCATGTTATAATGGGATTATAAGTGTTGTACAATGTTGGTTTAAGTGTGAAAAGTATATGTATAAACTAGTTAATTAAAAGTTACTTAAGAAAGTTTATGATTTATAAGTGTTGTTAAGGACTTGTTATCTTGGACACTTGGACAAAGTATGGACTAATGGACATTATAACATATAAGACATAGGATATAAAGAGTTATGGAAGACTTGTGGTACTTTATTAAGTGGAAAAGTATATAAAACAAATGTATATAATGAATTATATAAAAGATATAAAAGGGCTATTTTGATTCGAATTCAAAACAGTGGGTTTAACATTTTTATACAATAGTACGTCTCATGACGATTCCAAAAAGGTAAGAAACTCAAAAAACAGATTAATAACGAGGAAGATACGTAGTTTACAAGTTATACGTTAATTAAACGCGTTATAAAAGAAATTTTATAAAAACAAGTTATAAAATACTTCTGCTATATAAATTTTATTATTTTACTCAGATCACACATATTTTTAGGATTCCAAAACAATAAGAATCGTAATTTTTTGATCAATAACGAAGGAGTTATGAATTACGCGAGTTTATATACTTAAATGTATAAAAATACTTTTATAAAAGTTACTGTTCATCTCAGACATGAACATTTTGAAAACACCATTAATATGATATAACTTTTAATAACAAAGACGTGCTCGAAAGAATCGCTAAAAACGGAGCTATAACGAATAAAATACGACATTTACGGGTTTTACGATAACTAAATCTATAAAAATAATTTTATAAACTGTTATGAACAGTAAAAGTACTGTTCACCAGTAGGTCAAAAATATGAAAATGTAATATTTTGATAACTCGTCTTAATACGAAAGCGTGGACATAAGAAACGTAAGAAACGGGCTTAAAACGAAGAAATCGCGTCATTTTTGCTATTGAGATATTTATAAACGTTTTAACTTTATAAATATAATTTCACAAACACGATTAGATGGTGATGTAGCTATATAGAATTGTATATGGCATTAGTTAATCAATGTGCTTAGTACTTATACGACCTACGTTTAATTAGGTTGCATTCCGTCATTTCCGTGACGCATTTTCTGTTGTATTTGGATTATCATTAACTCAAGGTGAGTTCATAGCCCCACGTTTTACATTTTAATGATTTACAAGTTTTGGGGTGAGAAACATATGCATGTTTTACAATTGGACGCAAGTGGACATTTCACATTTACGATTACGTGTTTGCCTAAGTAGCGATAACCCATCTGAGCCCATTATCATGAACTGTCAATTACTGTTGTGAGCGCGAATGTTATAAATAGATCTATTTGGGATTGACATCCCCGTTCGGGTGAGTCATGCTCACTGTGCTGGTTTGCCGGACAACGAACGTATACCATGTCAGACATAGGATGTTGCGGGTTAGAACATCATCACGGGCAATGTTGGCAATTTATATTGCATTTCATACATGTCGAGCTTCAGTGTCATGAGCTTAGGAAAACGTAATTACATTTTATGATGTTTGCATCTGTTGCATTATCATGGGGAAATCTTGCGGTCCTATACTATACATTTTATAAACCTATGAATTCACTCAACAATATGTTGACGTTTTAAGCAATGTTTTTCAAGGGATCAATAAGGCAAGAGGTGCAAGGGATACATTGGTGGTTTTGATTTGGATGTCATACATTAAAGATTTTGTCGCATTACATTTTGTATATCTGTTATGGGCTAGAAATCTTTGTATTTTGAACAAGTAAACAAGTGAATCTTTGGGCTTTTGTAACAAACAATTTGTTAAATCTAATGTATCAGTTTTAAATGGCTTTAATGGTCGTTCTTATATATATCTTGTGTTATTGATCTATTAAGTACCACCCTCAACCCATATTCCGCTGCGACCTAATTTGGGGGTGTTACACTTCGTATTCCTCAAAGACGCTCTACACGACTTACTCTACCAACACCAATTCCAACTGGTGATGAGGTTGACAATATAATCTTACAAGATACAATTTAACTAAGTCTTGCAGAGTAGAAAAGTCATGAAGAGCTTGAAGTGAAACAAAATGAGGACAAAGTTAAAGAGCACTTGATGGCAAAGGAGATTGAGAAAATAATTGAAGGAATAGAGAATGTAGAAGAAAATGTTAAGGGTGATAGTTCTACCCTTAGGCAAAATGATAATCAAAATGATCCCGGTACTAGGTTAGAGCCCAGGAGTAATAAGGAAAGTCCGAAGGTGGAGATAACTACTGCTGAACAACCTGTAATGTTATTGAAGAGGAGGAAGAGTCTGTAGAGGATGATTATGAGTTAAGAAGAAGGGAAAAAAGGAAGCATGTAGAGGAGTCTAGGAATTAACCATCCCCCACAACAATCAGATCTCCTATGATTCATTCTACTCTCATATCTTCGGATACTGAGAAACTCCAAGAATTGACGGTTAATGATCTATGACCTTCATCTTCTACACCATCATCATCTTCACCAAAACAAAAATTATCTGCTTCACAACACATCTTTTCATTGTTTAAACCCAAGAATGACCTTTTCAAATGATACAAGAGTTTTTTTGATGAGCTGCAAGGACACTACGGATATTTTTTTGAACATCTAAAGACAAGGTTCATGCCAAGAAAGAAGTTTCATGAGCGTGCTCAGCATTTACAAGACGTTATGGAAGAGTCGTTGCTCAAAATGGTAGATACTCGTGTTAAGGAATTACCAAGACACAAGTACTAATATATTTTGCACAGGGGCTTATAATGGAAAGACAACAGAGTCAAGATGATGTGGCAAAGATGATTGCAGATGAGATTCAGCAAGAACACGAGAATCTTCTAGCAGAGATTTCTTTGCAAATTAACAATGCTATCTCTAACCATATTCCTTCTTTGGTTGATTCATCTATCAGGAATTACATGTTAGGACATATTTTGCATGTGCACCCAACTCAAGCCAGCCCAGCTTCTACACAAGAACAACAATATCAATTATATCTAACCATGAAAGACAATCCTCAGCTGCAACAGGATGATTTACCAATTTGGCTCGCACTCAAGTATAAGTTTGAAAGACTTCATGTGTTTGATACTTCTTGTGGACCTTCTGCCGATCGCCCAAGAGATCAGGATGATCCTCACGATGATGCTCATCCTGAGGGGGAGAATAGTGCAAAGAGGCAGAAGACGCCTGAGCATGGAACCTTTGTATTTAGAGAATCATCATCTAGTCAAGTCAATGAAAGTAAACCAGGTCCATCTACGTCAGGTAATCAAGAACAATAAGATAACTTTGATTTTTGGACAGATTCTTATGCCACAGATGATGATGAGCTTCCTACTGAGAAAGTGTCACAAGAATTCATGGAAGAAATGTCACAAACTATTGATGAAGCAAAACTACGCAAAGTTATTAATGAGATGTTGAGAGAACGATGCACTTCAAGAGATGAGCATCAATACCACATTGATCAGATGCAAAACTTCTTGAAGAATGACATTGCGTGGGAAAGCAGAAAAAAAATCTTAGTCTTACCACATCCACAAAATCCCACTCTAGTCATTCAAAGCTGCCAAAGAGATCCCAAAGCTCCTGCACTATCTCTGGTGAATTAAGATTTATTATACCTAAAGAAAGGAAACTCAGGACCTAAGAAGATTGTCATGTCACTTTACAAGTTTCCTGTAGTTATTTTTCCTGATGATGATATTGAAGAAAGAACTTCCAGATGGGTAGATAATTGTGTGAAGAAGTTTAATCTTGATGCTCGATACAACGCCGAACATTGGAAGAATCCACATGCAAAGATCTTCTACATTAAGAAACAAAAATAACCCGATAAGTCAAAGGAAGTAGTATACTCAAATTCAAAGATTGTTCAAATCATCAAGACTTATTAAGAACTTGGACATGAGCACAAGTTTATAACAGAGATTATTGCAAGAAGAGCAAATGGTAGCATAGTGTCAATCACAAAGTCAGATTACAAGAATCTCAACAAGAATGATCTGAGCATATTTATCTGAGCATATTTATCTGCTAATTGTTCATTAGGATTACAATGATCTGGGAAAGAGTACATGATTTCTAGCTTGGTGTGGAAAGCTTACTGCACCAACAATTACTTTCCCATGCATTGAGAAGTACAAGATTTTCTCCATCATCTCTGAACTAGTATATGGCATTATATACAAGAACAATAAGAAATAAAAGAGAGTGATGAGACATTAAGAGATTCATAAGTTTTGTGATGCTACATTCAAAAGTGTCTTGGAAGGGTTGAAAAGCTACAACAACAATGTGAAGCATGGATACGTGACTCTAAGTCTCAGTAAAAAAGATGCTGAAAACCTGCAACTGTTTAAGGAAGAGATTAAAGAATGGTTGAAGCATCGTTATCAGATGAGACATTGGGAAATGTGTGTGAATAGAAGACCACTAGAATCAAGAAGGGAACGCCCAGAATAATCGATCCTTATGGGGAGATTGTTAGGATCATAAAAGTGTCGATTATGATACTCTAAGTGGCTTTATTTATTATTAGTGTTTAGTCTTTATTTTACAAAGTAGAAAGTAGTTTGTAATATGGAGAAATAGGCTACAAGATAAAAATAGCATGTTATCCAAAGAATAGGGACTAAATTGCAAAATTAGGTAAACAAAGGAAGGGAAGCCAACCACCCTCTCCTATAAATACCCACTTAATCATAATTAGGTGGTTAAGGATTATAACAAACTCACTTTCCCTCCCTTTTCTTTTTTTATAAAATTTGGTAAATTGTGAAAGACTTGCCTTCCTCTCTTAATTCTATCTATTCTAAATCGTTCTATATCGTGTGATTCAAGCTAAATCAAGACCTAACACAGATATCGTATATAAGTAAATGTTTTGCATAACTAAAATTTTCATTCAAGTTATCAATGATTCAAATAATAAGAAAAGAGTATGAAAGAGAATGAATGTGCATGGTGATTTAACTGTCTGTGATCATAATTTTCTCATGTAACAAAAAAGGGAAAAGTTCAAAGTTTTGAAAAGATTGTTTCAAAAACAAATTCAAAATGTTTTATGATTATCTATTATACTCAGTTGGGTAAATAGTCTAAGTCATGTCCGGTTTTAGCCTTTTTCTACAATGAACAGAATGAGGAGTGAGTGACTTAGCGACCATCCAATTGTTGTTACATTAGTGTGGTTGTATAATCATAGTTTTCAAAGCAAGAATTAGCACATGAGAAAGAAAATGATCAGAATATGCTCAAAAAGAATTGCTAGAACATATAAAAATAGACAAAGTGGAAAGAGACAAAAATGTTATATAAATGTGTATTCCATAAACATTCTCATTTCACTAATCATTTCATGTCATTATACAGTTTTCCACATGGCTTAACAGATTGTTCTAGTTGCTCAACTTGTTTCCAAATTTCAAAGAATCGGGAGATGCAATAATTATGCTATGCTTCAGAATATTCCATGCTCTCTAGAATGCAAAATTGTTGGGAAAATCTTACTTGATCATTTCTTTAAGCTATGTTTTAACTGCTACTGCTAATGTCCCTGTTGTGTATCTACAACAATTCTGGAGGACAGTTAGCAAAGTGCCTGATACTGAAAACACGATCAAGTTCAAGTTGGATACTCAAGAGATTATCTACAATGTAGATATGTTCCGAGACACTATTAATCTGCCAATGGAGACTCCAAAAAATCCATTTGTCGCACCAGTCAACATCCAAACTATTAAAGCTTTCATGAACAGGGTTGGCTATCAAGATGTGGTGATAAAGTGAGCGCCTTCTACACGATGAATTTAGCTCAACCATGGCAAACAATGTTTAAGGTGTTCAACCGCTGCCTAACTACAAGAACATCTAGACATGATCAGACAAAGCTCAACATTCTTCAATTATTTCATGTTGCGGTCAACCGTACAAATATTGATTATGTTGCTCTTCTATGGTGGGATTTCATGAATTGTGTATCTCAAAAGAAGGATTATATCTAGTACCCTCGCTTCACAAAGCTCATAATTGTTTCTCTAATAATTATATAGGATTATCATTCCATCAAGGATGATATTCCATTAGTGAGTGTTTATACTACAAGGAATGTGACTGTGCGAGGAATGTTGATTCCAAATGAATTCTTAATTGAGCAAATATGTGCCACTAATGACTACAAGGAGTATGACACGGTGTTTGTTGGATTAGATGTTCTAATGAATCAACCACAACCGGTTGTTTCTACCCAAGGAACGCATAGGTCAACACCTAGACCACATAGGATACCTACCCTTACTACTGCTAGTCCTCAGGGTAAGAAGAGGAATCAAAGTGTTGAAGAATCAAGTTCACCACAAAAATCATTAAAAATTACTATTAGACAAAAGCAGGTAGATAAAGGTGACAAATATAAGCAATCATATGATGATACTGATGACTCTGATGATAGGTTAAAGCCCGGGAGTCATAAGGAGAATCCAGAACATGTTGATGATGATGATGACGAAGAGAAGGTAGATGAGAAGAAAGATGATGAAATGGATAGTTTGGACACTAGGACTGAGGAGATGCAGACAGCAATTCCCACAACACCTAAATCCCCTAGGACAATCTTATCTTTGGATAAGAATATTACTCAAGAATTGATAGATACTGTATCACTCCCAACCGCAACTACATATAAGGATTCACACTCCAAACGACGTATTTCTAGTATGTACAGTCATCTTCCAGGTGCACTTTACAGGATGTGCATGCGTCAAGGATATATGATCAAGACATGGAACGAAAGTGCGTAACAACTAAATATTTCTGGATGACTCACAAGAAAGTTGATCGTGTTCTTTATGAAATTGTACCACAACTCGCTGAAAGAGCTACAGACGACTTGATTGAAAATAACTTGAAGCCATCTATTGTTGCAACTATTATTGAAGATCGTGATGCTTTTCATTCAGAAGTACGTGATCTTGTTTCTCAAGAATTCAATGCACAAGCACCAAAGATCATAGAAGACCTTTTCAAGAATTATGTACAAAACAATGTTATTTAAGTCCATCCTATCACAACCACATCAACCGAAACAACTTCATCAGCTGATCTTCAACAACAACTATATTTAAAGATGAAAAGAAGTCTTCTAGATCAAGCTAATGATCCAACATTATGAGAGGTACTGAAATGTAAATTTGAAAAGTCTTCCAACTCTAATACTTCTTGCAAGGATGATGATATTCACTCATAAAGACATGATGACCATCAAGAGGATGATGCTCCTCCTGAGTGGGTGAAAAGAGTGAAAAGACATAAGACCTCCAAAATTCAAAGTCTGTAAGAGGTTCTTCATCAAAAGAATCAGCTAAAGATTCCACAACTTATGTATCCAAGAAACAACAACAACAACAAGCAGATGCCACATCTGGTTAATCTTACGGTTAACAAGGATCATGAAGTTGATCCTATAAATGGACAAGAAATGATCTCTGAAGAATTTGCCACTCATGGACTAAAAATGATTGAAGAACTATTTCGAAAGCACATGCAGAATACCACTCTTAATCTTTATCCAACAACAAGTTCATCAACTGCTAGAAAATCAACGGCTGGTCTTCAACAACAATTATATTTGAATATAAAGTCAAAACCCCAAGATCAAGTAGTTGATCCAGAATTATAGGAAATTTTGAAAGCCATGTTTAAAAAGTAATAACTTTTTGTATATCACGATGAACATCATAGGAATGCTGTTCCTCCTAAAGGGGGAGAAACATGGCAAAAAATATTTTGGCGAAAAGAATCTTTTTGTGAATGGAAGACCAATTCTACTGACGATGAAGCGTCTGTAATTATCAACCCTTAGGGGGAGATTGTGTGAAGATCGTTTAAAAATCATCTAGGATCTATAATATATAAAAATAACAAAGGTTGTTGTTGCGCAACGGAATTTAAACAAGGACAATGTTATTTACAAGGTTTACATTCACATCAGCCCCAATTCTATTTGATCATGATAAAACGTGTTACCTAACTATAATAAGGATCAAAGACACCTTTAATCTTTTAGCTAAAACGATCTCAAGTGGTGAGATCGTTGGTGTTTTCCTAAAACATGATTAAAACACCTTAAAACACACACTAGACGTCTAAGATACACACACATAAACAATGTCTAGGGATCTCTTATATAGAGAGTCCATCTAGACTTACAAGGAAATTTAATTGTATTAGGAAACTAAATCTTTTCCTAATCTTTGATCTCTATCTTTTAAGGAAGTCTTCTAGAATCCTCCATCTTTTGTAGAATTTAATAATGTTAAATTAGTCCTTTGTGTTTCATTATTTTGTATCATTCTTTTTGTATCATTGTTTTTGTATCATCAAATCAATAAATCCCAACAATCTTCCCCTAATTGATGATGACAACACAAATACTAAACTGATTCCAAGATGATCCATAGTTATAACAACCTATAATTTCCTCAGTGTAATTATCCATCTATTATATTTAATACAACCAATTTCACGAAAATATTTTTAGTTTTATTCTATCCATTATGTAACGTAACTTACATTTCCAAAGTAAACGAGCTCACACAACTACCAATGCCAATTCTATCAACGTTTATATCAAGTGAATGTTATAATATGTCAAGTAATATGTTCTAAAATCCATTTTTACCACATACGTTGTCTATTTAACGTACTATTTATAACGTTATTATAAAACGGACTTTATATGTTAACGTTTATATCAAAACCCTGACTACATGAAATGTTTACATACAATACAATTGTACAAGTTACCAATGCATAATATTTGAATATAATTCCCTCCTAAACCCTAGTACAACTCTTTTAAGCCTAAAGTACAATCCGATTAAGCACAATATTCAAATAAGCCATTTTTCCCTCTAAATACTTATAAGATTTCGTACCACCTTTCTAACATAGATTACAAGCTTCTTAAGCATCACATTTGAACCATAGTTTCCCTCCATTTCAACCCATAGCTCGTCTAAAACCCTAAACCCTAACCCGAAACCCTAATCCCCCTGATAACACTTAAACTAGTTCTTAAGCAAATCCACAACTAAGAAACCACTCTACATACCTTGTCACCACCTTGCTAGCCTCCTTTCACCTCCTTATCACCACCTTGCTAGCACATAAGCACCTTGTCACACCCTTAAGCCCTAAGCAAGCCTCCTCGTCACCTCCTTGTAAAACCAAACCCTCACACCCCTCTAACACCTTGCTAAGCTACACTCCTAGCTTATACTAGTCATCTTGAGCACCTTGTTAGGCTAGTTACATCACTTGGCATCACACAAACTTGGGACATACTACATTCACACCTATATAACCAAAATATGCACACCTCATTAACTCACCATTTAAACTTATCTCTATTACTAAAAATGAAGTATCTAGCCAAGCCCTAGAAGAGAAGAGAGAAAGACTAAGCCAAGTAGAAGCCAAGGTTAAGAAGGAAAAGGTTCTTGATTCACCTCCAAGCCATTTCACCCCATTTCATCATTTTCGACCCTTTTTGTGTGCTAGTAAGCCTTTTCAATTGCTCTATAAGCTCTTGTATTGTTTTAGATCATGTATAAACCTTGTTATAATCATTTGATCAAGTTAAAACTCTTTTGGAAACCTTTAAACCTAATCGAGCCCTAAACGAGCCACTTTGAAACCCTAAAACCCATGCGAACCCTAAATAAGCTAGCTTAAGCTATTCTCATCTTAATAAGTTCTTATGCACTTTTATAATCCCAAGGAATAAGCCCCTAAATCCTAAGCCTACACGTTTGGTTTTCCTAAACCAATTGCACCTCTTTAAACCATCAAAGCTACTTTCAAACACCCTAATAAGCTAAAAGCTATTAGCTGACCTATTAAGTTATTCCTATAAGCTCCTTTATCATTTTTATAAGCATTGAATCAAACCCTAAAAGCCTTAACCCATCGGGTTACAATTTCTAAACCAAATGCACCCATTTTGGGTTATCGAGCTCATAAGCTCATTTATAAGCTATAAGCTTGTAAAAAGCAACTTATTTTAGCTTATAGTAATAAGCTATAACCTGCAAACTGATTTCGAGATCAAAAAAATACCATGTTAACGATTTTGGACTAATAATGCAAATCAAATTATGCATGGAGGGTATATATTGTAAATTTTGAAATTATATAACTTTTGGGTCAAAAATATAATTACTCTAAACTTAAAACCACAAGGGCCTGTTTTGCCATATTTGAAAGTTAAGGGTTACATGTTTAAAAATCATATATAAAGGGGTTTAAATTGCAAAATATATATACCAAGGGTATATATTGTCAATTTCAAATTCCTAAGGGTTTAAAATGTAATATTTTTATATTTAATAATAAAAATATATTTAAACGTTATAAGACTCAATTTTATTAAAATCTGACACATTTATCATTCCATTCATCGATCGAAACATATAAAAATAATTATGTTATATATTTAACATAATTTATCATCCACCAGCTTTTGACGAAACTTAAAAAGATAAAATCTTATCATTTAAAAACTTTAAGTATCTCGTTAATTGGGATTAATTTCTTGTGAGAGGCCTTTCATTTGTGGTAACATGTTTTGACGTTGTGCTGGATTACGATTTAAAGTGTCTAGCTCCTCATATATTTACTATTGCATCTAGATTATGTTAGCACCGGAACAAGTGATACGACAGTGTTCACATTTTAATAAACCAAATTATTATTACCGTAAAATGTTATTGAAATAATGTTTTGAATTATAAACAATATAAAAACTAAGCACTTGTCAATATTTACCTCGGTTGATGACGATAGCCGTTTTACTACCATTGATTTACTTTTGCCATCAATCAGATTTCACTGTTAAGTAAGTTACTAGTCCCACCTATATGTTTTTCCAACCCCGTTGGGGAGGATACATGTTATAAACATGATTACAAGGTATTTTTCTAATATAACAAAATATAACTTGGTTTATGTTTTTTCCTAATATTTTATTGCCTAATGTTTACCTCCACTGCCCAATTTCATTTAATTATGAACAATTAATATCTGGCGAGTGACGCAATATTTGTGGATAAAGATCTATCGGGATTGAAAAATCCCGTTTGTGTTTACATGTACATGAGGTAATCAAACGCACTATATTTGAGAATAATGGGTAACTTTGGCAAGTTACCTTTCCAAGAGGACATTTGTTCCTCAATAATGTCACTGAGGTGATTTTCATGTTAACGTGTTGGTGTCATGAGCTTAGGGAAATAATACTGTTTTCCATGATAATTGCAATTGTACAATTATTACCACTTATGATGACTTGTATTTAACCATTTCATTACAAACCTATGAATTTCACTCAACCTTTGTGTGGACCTTTTTAGCATGTTTATCTCAGGTAACTAAGGAGTTTAAGGCATGGAGTGGCATGGACTTAAAGATGTCCAAATTTATTATCATTCAACCTTTATATTTTAAATTTATTTTGGGACCTCCTTATGTAAAACTCTGATATGATATTGAATGATAACTAAATTTTCCAAACGTCACTTTATGAGTCGTTTTCTATGATTATGACTGTTGATTCATGAAGTAATACCCCATATTTAGCTTCCGCTGCTATGTGAATTATTAGGGCGTTATAGATTGGTATTAGAGCCGCAGTTACAAAGAACAAGGTTAAAACCTAAACTATAACTATTTTCCATCTAATAAAGTCTTCTGTGCCACTACATTTCCTAAATAGTATGTAAAGATACATAACTATTAAGTAAATATAAATAACTTATGTTATTTTCCACTGGGTTGTTACAAAATTATGTCTTTATCCTCCCATCCTATTATTATCCTATCTGATTCCAATGTCGAGGATGCATTTTCCTCTACAAACACTCCTAACTATACCCCGGTTTCACCAGACTATTTCCCAGCCTCACCAGGAAACACCTTTTCTGACCCTTTAAATGATCTATCTAAGGATCTTTTAGCCTCGCCAACCATCTCACCTTTCCACAATAATCCATATATGAAAATTATGCAAGCATATAATGCTACTAGTAATGAATCACCTATTACACTTCCACGAGCTCCTATTGCTCCACCAACTATTTTGCCTCTATCTCTAGTGTTACCACTATCATCACTATTTGATCCCCAAGATTTCTTTCTTCCTGAGGAGATTTTCCCACCTCAAAAACGAGCTTGTTTCCTATCATCCTCATCTATTAAATCTTCTGCCCTACCTTAAGTATTTGAGATTGGAGAGAGTTCTCATAAGACGCATCTGGAGCGCCATGAGGAACATATCTAGAATATTTTGAATCACTTAGATGAGCTCCCTCTTGAGCGCATTAAACACATGGAAGATAAGATAGAAGGTCTTGGTAATGGTCGAGTAATCATACAACGAGATTTTAACCAACTAGAAACCAAACTTCAAGAAGCCCTTACCCAGATTTATAGATTTCAGAGGGAGCAAATAAGGCATGATGATGAGATTGTTCTTGCTCGCGTTAGTATTTCTACTCTAGAAATGCTCATTGAGGATATCCAGATTCACCACCGATCAGATATGAGGAGTCTTCTGGACACGATCCATGAGCTCAAGAACCACAAAAGAGGACCACCAGACTATCCCTTTGATGAGTATATCTTTGCAGAATTTGATAACTCGTTATGGATCATACCGCGACCACTAGGAAGTGAACCAGTCCCCGAGGAACCTAATAAGTCAGATGCTTGTTAGAGTATCCATCTCCGAAAGTCTTAGATTCCAAAATTTTCTGTTATATCCAACAATGTAATATAAAAGGATGTGTATTTCTTTGTTAGATCTTGTACCAAATAAGTATCTATGTCAAATGATATCAATATCACTATGTATGAAAATTTTGATTATTATACAAAGACTAGTGATATGACTCTATCATTGTATGGATTCTTATTTTGTGTTGTCTTGTAAATGTTGATAGAATGGCTCCCAAGAGGACATCAACATCTGCAGCACCAGCCATGACTCGGGCCACCATTAAGAAACTAGTTACTGATAGTGTTGCCGCATCTCTAGAAGCACAAGATGCTACCATGACAAATACTGATAATACCAATAGGAACACCGGACCAAGAGAAACTCCTGTAGCAAGAAAATGTAGCTACAAAGAGTTTATGAGCTGCCAACCTTTCAATTTCAAAGGTATGGAAGGCGTTGTTGGCCTCATCCGCTGGTTTGAATGAACTGGATCGGTATTATCCCGTAGAAACTATACCGAGGATTGCAAAGTGAAATTTGCTATTGGTACTCTAACCGAGGAAGCTTTATCCTGGTGGAATTCATTCGCCCAGCCTATTGAAATAAAGGAACCTTACAAAATTCCCTGGTCTGAATTTAAAAAGCTCTTAATAAAGAAGTATTGTCCCATAATCGAGGTCAAGAAAATGGAAGATGAATTCTACAATATGACTGTAAAAGGAAATGACCTCAAGACTTACATTAGAAGATTCTAGGAGTTGGCAATCTTATGTCCAACTATGGTACCAATTTCTGAGAAACTTATGGAAGTCTTCATCGGGGGATTACCCTAATGTATTAAAGGAAATGTTACCGCTTCAAAGCCTCAAACTTTGGATGAAGCCATTACCATAACCCAGAGGTTAATGGATCAGGTAACAAAGCATAATTCTATATAAGGAATTAATGATCATAAACGAAATCTTGATGATGGAAGAACCTTCAACAACAACAACTACCAAAATAACCGTAACAACAACAATAACAACCGCAACAATGATCACCACCAACAACAGAATAGAAGGCAAGAAACTGTTAGGACTTATGCTGCCACCCCAACTGAGAACAATAGGTATGCTAGAAACCTTCCTTTATGTAAGAAATGCAATCTGCATCACATAAGACCTTGCACTGTCAAGTGTCAGACTTGCAACAAGGTGGGTCATCAGACCATGAACTGCAAAAACAAAGGGCCAGCACTAGAAGCAACCTACAGCTAGTGTCAGTAACTTGTTATGCATGTAGAGAGAAAGGGCATTACAAAAACCAGTGCTCAAAAGCAAACAACAGTGCCTATAGGAGAGCATACATGCTGAGGGACAAGAATGCTCACCAAGATCCGAACATAGTCACGGGTATGTTCCATCTAAACCAACATCTAGCTAGAGTATTATTAGATTCAGGAGACGATAAAAGTTTTGTATCCATATCTCTTGCTTCTATGCTTAATATTCCACCAATTACACTAGATACCACCTACGACATTGAAATGGCCGATGGAAACCTAGTAGGCACTAATACCGTTATCCAGGGTTGTACTCTGATCTTGTTAAACCAACCTTTCGAAATTGATCTCATGCCAATTAAACTCGGTAGTTTTGACGTCGTTATTGGTATGGATTGGTTATCCAAGTATCATGCTAGAATTATTTGTGACTAGAAAGTCGTCCACATCCCCATCGATGGTGAAACTTTAATCATCCGAGGTGATCGAAGTAAAACTCGACGATACCTCATATCTTGTATAAAAACCAAAAAGTATATATCCAGGGGATGTCAAATTTTCGTCGCCCAAGTAATGGAGAAGAAATCAGACGAAAAACGACTAGTAAGCCCACGTAAATGGAGAAGAAAGTTCAGACGAAAAACAACTAGAAGATATACTGGTAGTTAGAGAATTTCCAGAAGTTTTTCCTGAAGATCTACCCGGCCTTCCTTAGTTTCACCAAGATAAGATTTCAATAGATTTAATTCTAGGAGCGGCACCAGTAGCCCGAGCACCCTACAGATTAGCTCCTTCAGAAATGCAGGAATTATCTAATCAACTACAAGAGTTAGCAGACCGAGGTTTTATCTGACCAAGTACTTCACCCTGGGGAGCTCCTGTCTTAGTGTTCATCGAAAGACGGATCTTCAGAATATGAATCAATACCGAGAGTTAAAGTAAACTCCACCGTAAATAATGGTACCCATAACCCAGAACGATGATTTATTCGTCCAACTTCAAGGTTCGAATACTTACTCAAAGATTGACTTAAGATCAGGCTATCACCAACTGAGAGTAAGGGATGAAGATATTCCCAAGACTGCTTTGAGAACACGATACGGACACTATAAATTTTCAATGATTGCCCCCCCCCCCATTTAGTCCTATAACTCACACACTTGCTTTGTTCAAAGATCTCAATAATCCGTGTGAGTAAACCATACATGGATTAAATTTGTGATAGTGTTCATTGATGATAATCTTATCTACTACCCATAACAAAGAATGAAACACACAGATCACCATGAGTAATAATCCTGAATTACTCAACAAGAGAGAAATTATATGCCAATACTCCAACAGTGATTTTTATGGATTAAGTATCATTGTAATTTCTCGGGCACATGATTGATAGTCAAGGAATTCACGTTGACCCCACCAAGATTGAAGCAGTTAAGAATTGGGCATCTCCTACCACACCCACAGAAGTACGCTAATTCTTAGGACTTGTCGGTTACTATCGAAGATTTATCAAAGATTTTTTAAAGATTTCAAATTCTTTGACAGAATTAACCCAGAAAAACAAGAAGTATATATGGGGAAAAAACCAAGAGTCAGCTTTCCAGCTGTTAAATCAAAAGTTATGTGAAGCTCCAATCTTAGCATTACTAGAAGGAAATGATGACTTTGTCATTTACTGTGATGCATCACTCCAAGGTCTGGGAGCGTGTTAAATGCAAATAGAAAAAGTTATGCAAATGCATCCCGAAAACTTAAGCCTCATAAAGAGAACTATACCCATACGACCTCGAATAGGAGCAGTAGTGATTCGCATCTTAAAATTATGGAGACACTATCCTATATTGCACAAAGTGTTCTAATGTTCACTGATCATAAAAGTCCTTCACATGACCTTGATCAAAAAGAGTTGAACATGAGACAACGCCGTTGGTTAGAATTGCTCGCAGATTACGATTGTGAGATTCGCTACCATCTTGGAAAGGCAAATGTTGTAGCAGATTCCTTAAGCCGGAAGGAACGAATTAAACCGCTATGAGTTAGAGCATTAGTCATGATCATTCACCCAAAATTACCATTACAAATCCTCGAAGCCCAATCTGAGGCAATTAAGGAAGAAAATATGAAAGCTGAGAACCTACGAGGATTGGACAAAGCATTTGAAGTATGTCCCGATGGAACTCGTTGTATCAAGAATCGAAGTTGGTTACCACTCTTTGGTGATTTGAGGGACTTAATCATGCATGAATCCTATAAATTGAAGTATTCCATTCACCCGGGTTCTGAAAAAATGTATCAGGATCTAAAGAAACTCTATTGGTGGCATAACATGAAGGCAATCATCGTTGAGTATGTTGGCAAGTGTTTAACATGCTCTAGAGTTAAAGCAGATTGTCAGAAGCCATCTGGCTTACTAATACAACAAGAGATTCCTACATAGAAAAGGGAAAGAATAACGATGGGCTTCATTACAAAACTACCCAAAACATCAAGCGGACATTACACAATTTAGGTCATTGTAGACCGCCTTACCAAATTAGCACATTTCATCCCCACCAAAGCAACAAATAGTATGGAAAATCTTACAAGGTTGTATATAAAGGAAATAATCTCACAGCATGAAGTGCCAATATCCATTATCTCGGATCGTGACGGTCATTTGACATCCAGATTCTGGCAATCAATGCAGAATGCTTTGGGTACTCAATTAGACATGAGTACAGCATATCATCCCGAGACTGACGAAAAAAGTGAAAGAACCATCCAAACACTCATAGATATGCTTCAAGCTAGTGTTATAGATTTTGGAATTCCAAGTTAGAGATCGTGTTATGATGAAAGTATCACCTCGAAAAGGTGTCATCCGATTTAGAAAGCGAGGAAAGCTTAACCCCCGGTACATTGGACCATTTAAAATCCTTAAAAGGGTTAGCCCAGTGGCATATAAACTTGAGCTTCTTGAAGAACTCAGTAATGTTCATAGTACCTTCCACGTTTCTAATTTAAAGAAATGCCTGTCTGACAAATCTCTCGTCATTCCAATGAAAGAGCTTCGGCTCGATGACAGCCTCAACTTTGTAGAAGAACCAACAGAGATCATGGATCGTGAAGTTAAACATCTAAGACAAAGTCGTATCCCTATAGTCAAAGTAAGATGAAACTCTAAAAGAGGACCAGAATTTACGTGGGAATGCGAAGATCAAATTCGTGCCAAATATCCACATCTATTTCCAAACATCACTCCAAAGTCCAACTAAATCTTAGGACGAGATTCTTTAAGGTTGGGAGACTATAACAACCCACAATTTTCCTCTATGTAATTATCCATCTATTAAATTAGATGCAATTTTTCTCAGTATGACTTCCATCTATTAAATTTGATGTAACCATTTTCACGGGAATATTTTTTTGCTTTATTCCATCTATAATGTAACATAACTTACATTACCAAAGTAAACGTGCTCACGCAACCACCAATGCTAATTTCATGAATGTTTATATTAAGTAAACGTTATAATATGTCAAGCAATATATTTTAAACTCTATTTTTACCATACGTTATCTATTTAACGTACCATTCATAACGTTTATTATGAAACGAACATTATACGCTAACGTTTATATCAAAACCCTGATTTCATGTAATGTTTTCATATAAACCAAATGTACAAGATAATAAGGCATGTGTACAAGTTATCAATACATGAAATTCAACTTATCAAAACCCTGATTACAAGCCGATTATGCATGATATTCAAAACATGCATTTTCCCTCCATTTTTCTAAGGCATTTCGTACCACCTCTTAAACACAACTTACAAGCCTTTCATGCACAACATTTAAACACTAATTTTCCTCTAATCCTAAACTCTAGCTCGTCATCCTAACCCTAACCCTAGACGAAACCCTAACCAACCCTAACTAGTTTTAAGACTAAACTAACCAAGCAACCACCCTAACTCCACCATGACTTCACCACCACATCACCACCAAGCACCTCAAGCACCTCCATGAATCACCACCATGTGACCTACTTGCCCCCTTGCCCTCCAAGTTACCTCGTCACCACCTTGGTATGTCGAGCCCTCTCCCACCACCTTACACCTCTCTTGGCTACTTACCTAGCTTCTAATACTCACTACTAGCTTATCTTAGTCACCCCTAGCAGCCCTTGGCCACTACTCCACTCAAAACCCTTGGGCACCAAGCCTTTCGCACCCTATAAATAGCCGAGACAAACACACCCTCACATCTTACCATTTAAACTCAAAACTATACTCAAAACAGTTCTAGACATGTCCCTAGGAGATAAGAAGGCAGATCCAAGCTTAAAAGAAAGGCCATAAGGATAAAGAAGAAAGGTCTTGAAATCATATCCAAGTGTTCGAACCCAAAACAACCCATTTTCAACCCATTTAAGCTTTTGTAAGTCTTCAATCTGTTTTATAAGTTCCTAATGTGTTATAGATCTTTAATAAACTCTTATGGATCATATATAAGCTACTTGTTTAAGCCTTGAACCACAAACCCACACGGTTTGGTTTTCCTAAACCAAACGAACCCATTTTGGGATTTCTAGCTCACAAGCTCATTTCATAAGCTACAAGCTCATAAAACCAACTTATTTTTAGGCTCTATAATAAAACTATAATCTGCAAATTGAAATCAGATTTAAAAAATACCAAGTTTAAATGATTTTGACTTATTCGCAAAAGGTTCATGCAAAGGGATATATTATAAATTATCTGAACTTATAAACTAGAGGTGGCTTGAAAATGTAAATATCCTAAACTTAAAACCCAAGGGCCTGATTTAGCAAACTTTCAAAATTAGGGTAAATATATATAAAGGATATAAAATTGTAAATATATAATACCAGCGGTATATATTGTCATTTTTAATTCTCAAGGGTATAAAATGTAATATTTTTATATTAATT
This sequence comes from Tanacetum coccineum, assembly GCA_026074375.1. NCBI lineage: Eukaryota > Viridiplantae > Streptophyta > Magnoliopsida > Asterales > Asteraceae > Tanacetum > Tanacetum coccineum. The sequence goes on from BQNB010029633.1 coordinate 39,052, forward strand.
ATAAAAATATATATAAAAATTATAAGACTCGATTTTATTTAAAACCGACACATTTATCGTTATCAATCATCGATCGAAACATAATAAATCAATATGTATAATTTAACATAATTTATCATCCCTAGGCTTTTGAAGAACTTAAAAAGATAAAATCCTATCATATAAAAACTATAACAATCACGTTACAAGTGCAATTCAATGTGAGGGCTTTCATTTATGGTAGATGTATTTTGACGAGTGCTGGATTTACAGATTTTAAAGTGTCCCTGCTTCACAAACGTTTACTACATGACCTCTGGATTATGATAGCCCGAACAGTGATACGATGATTTCCTAAGTTAATGAACCAAATTAATATTTACGTTAAACTTTATGAAATAAAGTTTTGAAATATAAACAATCGAACTAAGACTTGACATATTACCCTAGGTTGCGTGACGAAGCTGTTTACTTCCATTTGAGTCACTTTTAACATCAATCAAACTACCTTATCAAGGTGAGTTCATAGTCCCACCTTTATATGTATTCCAAACCCCGTGAGGGGGGATACATGCTATAAACCATGAATACAAGTATTTTCCAACTGTATGCTATCCAGATATATTATTGCTTAAGTTTACCTCCACTGCCAATATCATTTAATCATGAACCATTAATCACTTGTGAGTAAACGCGAATATTGTGGATAGATCTATCGGGATTGACAAATCCCGTTTGTGTTTACCTGTACATGAGGTAATCAAACGCACTATATTTGAGAATAATGGGTAACTTTGGCAAGTTACCTTACTAAGAGGACATTTGTTCCTTAATAATGTAACTGAGGTGATTTCCATGTTAACGTGTTGAAGTCATGAGCTTAGGGCAATAATACTGTTTTCCATGATAATTGTAATTATATAAATATTACCACTTATGATGTCTTGTATTCAACCATTTCATTACAAACCTATGAATTTCACTCAACCTTTGTGTTGACCTTTGTAGCATGTTTATCTCAGGTAACTAAGCAGTTTAAGACACGAAGTAGCATGGACTTGAAGACGTCCAGACTTGTTATCATTCAAACTTTATGTTTTAAATGTATTTTGGGACCTCCTTTTGTAAAACTCTGATATGATATTGAATGATAACTAAATTTTCCAAACATCTCTTTATGAGTTATTTTCTATGATTATGACTGTTTATTCATGAAGTAATACCCCATATTTAGCTTCCGCTGCTATGTGAATTACCGGGGTGTTACAATAGTAGCTTAGCGATCTTCCTCTATTGAATAATCATTTAAAACTCAACTAGGATCTATAATAACAAAGATTGTTGTTGCGCAGTAGAATTTAAACAAAGACAATGTTATTAACAAGGTTTACATTCATACAAGCCCCAATTCTATTTGATCATGATAGAACGTGTTACCTAACTGTAACAGGGATCAAAAACACCTTTGATCTTAGGGCTAAACGATCTCAAGTGGTAAGATCGTTGGTGTTATCCTTCTACATGAATAAACATCTTAAACACACATTAGAGGTCTAAAACATACATAAACTATGTCTAGGGATCTCTTTATATAGAGAGTCCATAAGACTTACAAGGAAATCTAATTGTATTAGGAAACTAAATCTTTCCTAATGTTTGATCTTTATCTTTTAAGCAATTGTAACTTTCAGCAGTTGTAACTTTGTACCAGCATCATTAACTCTTAACAAGCAGTAGTAACTTATACACCAGCAGCATTAACTGTGTATAAGCAGTAGTAACTACTTAGAATATTTTTTTCAATCTTCACTAGCAGTACTAACTTTACTCTAGCAATACTAACATATACTAGCAGTACTAACTAGCAGTACTAATATACACTAGTACTACTAAGTTACACTAGCAGTAGTAACTATGAACTAGAAGTACTAACTACTTAGCATATTTTTCATTAGAGTTAATGAACAGCACTAAGTTTTACGTAGCAGCAGTAATACAAACCTTAGCAGCAGTAACTCTAAGATCATCAAGAAGTCTTTTAATCCTAACAATCCTCCCCTAAAATTGATATTCTTCTTTAAAATCTCAAGTTTCTTCATTGAAAGCTTCATTAATCACCAGGAGGATGCTTCCAAACATTTCATTGATTCTTGAAATATTTTGTGATGAGCTTAAGAAGCTGATAACACATTTCATTCCAATGATCAGCTTGTAGCTTCCTATTTAGCATATCTGTGATTGTAGCAGGTGTAAAGGGATATCTCTTTTCTACCTGCATATGAATGTGCACATTTTGCTTCCTCAATGCATGTACTCCACATGAATCATATAGCTTCTAATCCAATACTCTATAATCCTGTTGATTCCTCCATACTTAATCTCCAACATGTGGATCAAACATTGTCTTTAGATCACCGCATAACACTCTCTCATAGCCCTCCTCTGGCGTTGTTAATCCATTATTAGCTTTTACCAATTTATACAGGGTTTCCAAATCTTCCCTGTCAAAGCTTTTGAGCATATGACTGAAGACTAAGTACATCTTTAAACTTCCATCAGCCCTGATTATTTGGTAATAGGTTTTCTTCCCTTCTTTATGGATCTTGTAGTCAACAATGCTTGGAGGCTTAGTTGCCAAAGGAATAGCATCAATTGCTACTTCCTCTATATTAGGAACAACTTCTATTCGCCTTTGAAGCTCTGTTGTTTCTTTATCCTTATCCACCTTTTGCTTCTTAATACTTTCTTGTTCCAGCTCAGTGCCTGCTCTTTTTGAACTGCTTTCTTGTGTTATCTCTGCTTCAGCTCTTACTTCACTACCTTCCACCAACTTTGTATCCATATCTACAAATGTGTTTACCCTCTTCATAGCTTTGTCAAATAACTTCTGAATATCATCAAAGCTTTTGTTCTTCAATTGATTGTGCTTGTATCCAACCATATTTTTCAGATAAGTAGACATTGTATTTCTCTTTTAAGATTTAGTTGGTGGTTTGTTCCTCATTTCTTGAGCTCTCATTACTACAAAGTGTTTCTTTCTTGCTTCTAAGAGTTGTACAAACAACTTGGACTTCTCTTCAATACTCAACTTCTCTTGTTCTTCTGCTTGCATTTGTTGAGCCATTTTATAATCAACATCTATCTTTGCTTGCACATTATCCTATGAAACAATGTTGGCTTCTTCTTCTCTTTGATCTTTTTCTCTGGCAAGCCTTTCTTCTTCTTCTTCTTCTTTAGCTTGTAACTTGAAAGCAAGTTCTTCATCAAGATTGATTTGATCTTTCTTCTTCATTTACGTTAAACATTATGAAATAAAGTTTTGAAATATAAACAATCGAACTAAGACTTGACATATTACCCCAGGTTTCGTGACGAAGCCGTTTACTTCCATTTGATTTACTTTTGCCATCAATCAGATTTCCCTGTTAAGGTGAGTTCATAGTCTCACCTTTATATGTTTTTCCAAACCCCGTGGCGGGGGGGATACATCCTATAAACCATGAATACAAGTATTTTCCAACTGTATGCTATCCTAATATATTATTGCAAAAGTTTACCTCTACTTCCAATATCATTTAATCATGAAACATTAATCACTTACGAGTGAACGCGAATATTGTGGATAGATCTATCGGGATTGACGAATTCCGTTTATGTTTATTTGTACATGAGGTAATCAAACGCACTATATTTGAGAATAATGGGTAAATTTGGCTAGTTACCTCTCCAAGAGGACATTTGTTCGTCAATAATGTCACTGAGGTGATTTCCATGCTAATGTGTTGGTGTCATGAGCGTAGGGCAATAATACTGTTTTCCATGATAATTGTAATTGTATAATTATTACCACTTATGATGACTTGTATTCAACCATTTCATTACAAACCTATGAATTTCACTCAACCTTTGTGTTGACCTTTTTAGCATGTTTATCTCAGGTAACTAAGCAGTTTAAGGCATGGAGTGGCATGGACTTGAAGACGTCCAAACTTGTTATCATTCAACCTTTATGTTTTAAATGTATTTGGGGACCTCCTTTTGTAAAACTTTGATATGATATTGAATGATAACTAAATTTTCCAAATGTATCTTTTTGACTCATTTTCTATGATTATGACTGTTGATTCATGAAGTAATACCCCATATTTACCTTCCGCTGCTATGTGAATTATCGAGGTGTTACAATAGTAGCTTAGCGATCTTCCTCTATTGAATATTCATTTACAACTCATCTAGGATCTATAATAACAAAGATTATTGTTGCGCAGCGGAACTTAAACAAAGACAATGATACTAACAAGGTTTACATTCATACAAGCCCCAATTCTATTTGATCATGATAGAACGTATTACCTAACTGTAACAGGGATCAAAAACACCTTTGATCTTAGGGCTAAAACAATCTCAAGTGGTGAGATCGTTGATGTTATCCTTCTACATGATTAAACACCTTAAACACATGTTAGACGTCTAAAACACACATAAACTATGTCTAGGGATCTCTTTAAATAGAGAGTCCATAAGACTTACAAGGAAATCTAATTGTATTAGGAAACTAAATCTTTCCTAATCTTTGATCTTTATCTTTTAAGCAATTGTAAATTTTAGCAGTTGAAACTTTATACCAGCAGCATTAACTCTTAACAAGCAGTAGTAACTTATACACCAGCAGCATTAACTATATACAAGCAGTAGTAACTACTTAGAATATTTTCTTCAATCTTCACTAGCAGTACTAACTTTACTCTAGCAGTACTAACATATACTAGCAGTAGTAACTAGCAGTACTAATATACACTAGCAGTACTAAGTTACACTAGAAGTAGTAACTATGAACTAGCGGTACTAACTACTTATCATATTTTTCATTAGAGTTAATGAACAACACTAAGTTTTACTTAGCATCAGTAACACAAAACTTAGAAGCAGTAACATCAAGATCATCAAAAAGTCTTTTAATCCTAACAATCCTCCCCTAAACTTGATATTCTTCTTCAAAATCTCAAGTTTCTTCATTGAAAGCTTCATTAATCACCAGGAGGATGCTTCTAAACACTTCATTGATTATTGAGCTGTTTGTGATGCTTCTAATGATCAGCTTGCAGCTTCCTATTTAGCACATCTGTGATTGTAGCAAGTGTAAGGGGATATCTCTTTTCTACCAGTATACGAATGTGCATATTTTTCTTCCTCAATGTATGTACTCTACATGAATCATATAGCTTCCAATCCAATACTCTGTAATCCTGTTTATTCCTCCATACTTAATCTTCAACATGTGGATCAAACATTATCTTTAGATCACCGCATAGCACTCTCTCATAGCCCTCCTCTGGCATTGTTGATCCATGCTTAGCTTTTACCAATTTCCATAGGGTTTCTAAATCTTCCATGTCAAAGCTTTTGAGCATATGACTAAAGACTAAGTACATCTTTGAACTTCCATCAGCCTTGATTATCTGGTAATAGGTTTTCTTCCCTTCTTTATGGATCTTGTAGTCAACAATGCTTGGAGGCTTAGTTTCCAAAGGAATAGCATCAATTGCTACTTCCTCTTTATTAGGAACAACTTCTCTTGTTCTTCTGCTTTCATTTGTTAAGCCATTTTATAATTAGCATCTATCATTTCTTACACATTATCCCATGAAACAATGTTGGCTTCTTCTTCTCTTTGAGCTTTTTCTCTGGCAAGCCTTTCTTCTTCTTCTTCTTCAGCTAGTAACTTGAAAGCAAGTTCTTCATCAAGACTGATTTGATCTTTCTTCTTCATTTTCACAGGTTCTTCTACCATAATCCCTTTGCCTTTGTCATGTGCCTTGACCTGTGATGGTTGTTGAGAAGAAACTGTTGGTGTAGTTGCTTGCTCTTCTTTATGAATAACAAGCCCTTTTGCTCTGGTTCTTGTGCTAACAGCTGTAATTGTTGTAGCAGCAGTTGTTGTTGTAAGTGTTGGTGTTGTTGTTATTGATTTACTTGACTCTTCTACAACATTGGCTTTTTCCTGAACATTTGTACTTTTCAAAGCTGCAAGTGCTTGAGCCAAATTAACTTCATCAACACTTAAATTTACATCTTTAATAGTAACTTCTGGTTCTGCTAACACCTCATCACCATCTAGAATACCTGTATCAAACATTTCTCATCACCATACCTCCCTTGAGTTTCATGAACTAATGTAATCTCTGCATCTATATCAATATAATCAATTTTCCTCCCCTATTTGGATGCATTTTCCTGATCACCCAAACTAGCTTCATCAGAGGAAATCACTCTTACAGATCTACCAACCTTATATAATCTTTTGAGCTTGTGAGTTCTTGACCCTCCTTTCCTCTCTAACTTCTTGACTCTCAATTTCAAACTTGTAATCTCATGAGCTTGAGCAGTCTTTGTGTTCTCCATGTCAAGGACTCTTTGTTGCAATTTGGTACAAAATTCCAACAATTCATTGAGTTTTTGTCTATCCTCATCACTTCGAGGTGTGTTAACTCCTACGAGCAGTGAATCATTAGATGTTTTAGACACATTCTCAAACCTAGTTCGAACAATTGTATCCCCCATGGCTTCTTGGCGCCTGGGACCACTACCTGAACTAGTTCCTTGGGGATTAGGTTCATTAAGTGTTGCCTTGGATCGGGTCTTATCTATGTTACCAATGTCCTGCTCTGCTTCTAAACTAGAAGCAGTAGTGGTAGCCCTTTCCAAACTATCATACATCTCCTCATTGACAGCCTCATCTGCTACATTGTTTATAGGACCACTAGACTGAGGTATCTGACTATCCTTTCTCTTTCGCTTCCTAGGTCTTTGTTTCTTTAAGGTTGAGATGTTGATGGTCGAATAATGGTGGGTGTGTGATGGGGATCAGTAGGATTTGCTGAACCTTCATCTATTTCTGCTTGATATTGTACCATCATTGTTTAGAATAATGGTGTTTCCCTTCCAGAAAAACCTTTTCCAACCCTTCTAATATTCCTAAATATCTTCTTAGCGTGAGAGGGTGCAATGTAAATTCTCTTTTGAGTAGGCATCCCTTCAAGTTGTTGATTCACAAACACTTGTACAAACCTTGGATACATCAAAAATTTTCTCTGGTACAAGTTTTCCAAAGTTTCTTTACAATACTTTCAAATATGTACTTTCGAGAAAGTTTTGTAAAGAATTCTGGTTTGTAGAGCTGTAAACGTTGGGCGGATGGGATGTTAAGATATTGAGATGCGCCAATGGTGCTAATTACGTCTTCCATGCAGTGTGGAGTATGTCTTGGAACTTGAGGCAGATGGTGTAGTAGAAGTCATAGTATGAAGTTGGCTTGTTGTATAAATGTTGTCCATTGTGGGGAAAAGAATGCCTTATAGAAAGTAAGCTTCTGTGAAATTTTCTCATACCCCATCAGTGTAAGTTGTTCAAAGATAGTAGCATTGCGTAGATAATCAACACCTTCAGCATATTCTAATTGAAGATCTCTTCTTACAATCGACTCAGTAATGATGATCTTCTTTCCATCCACTAGGGCTTGTAACTGGTATTTCCCCATTGACAGTTTTTGCCTTGACAGTAGCCCAGAATTGTTCAATGTACAAAGTATATATTGTAGGATTAATCGTTAGTGCATACTTTATAGTGTGTGTATTAAGAAAATCCAAAATCTGCTCAAACCCTTCACTTTCAGCGGGTTTAGCCAAAAACGAGACCATGTTATGAGTATCAACAAACTTTAGGGTCGTCATTGTGTTGGATTTTGATGATGAATGATGAAACTGAGTTAGGTTTTGTGAATAGAGAGTTTACGAAAGTATGAAATCAATCAAATGAGTGATTGAAACCCTTAATCAAAGTATTTATGAAAATGCCCTCAACAGCATTAACCATCACCAGCAGTAGTAAGTTTATGCCTAACAACATTAACTTCCACCAGCAGTTGTAAGTACCCCAGCAGTAGTAACTTAGCAGTAAGTTATGCCTAGCAGCATTAACTTACAACCAACAGCAGTAAGTTATGCCTAGTAGCATTAACTTTGAGTCACTAGCATTAACTCTAATTCCATTCCAAACAGCATATCCATTAAAAATAAATGTCCTCTCTTTCTATTATTAACTCACTTTTTCTCTCAATTATTTTTCTTACTTGTACACTCTATCTGTTTTATATCACACAGCTCTCTTTCTGTTTTCATGCTCACTTTTTCTCTCATTTCTTTTTCTTACTAAAACACTTTGTCTGTTTTTATTCCACACATCTCTCTTTTTGTTTTTATTCTTACCAACTCTCTCAATTCTTTTACTCACCAAAACTCTCTGTCTATTTTCACTAATAACTAGCTTTTCCATTATCAATCTAACACTTTTCTTTGCTTTTTTTGCAAAATGTTAGTCCAAAAAAACAAGAAAACATAAGCCATAGCTATTTTCACTTTTATCACAATATTAATTATACCTAGCAGTATTAAGTATAATTAACTGTATTAACTCAGAAGTATTAAGTATAACCAGCAACACTAATTATACTTACCAGCAAAAACTTTTAATGACGTGAATAACAGTACTAATTCATACAAAACTCTACAAAAACATAAAGAGATAAAAGATTTTAAGGATTCAGCATTCTAATAATAGCAATCAAATATTGAAACCTACTTACATCAAAAGCTTTTGTAAGTAAATCTGTAACATTTTTGTCAGTATGGATTTTGACCATTTGAATCAACTTCTTTTCATTGCAATCCCTAATAAAATGATGTCTAATCTCTATATGCTTTGTTTTTGAGTGAAAAACAAGTTTTTAATTACGCAAATAGTATTGTTATTGTCAATAAAGACCTTGGTATGCATAAAATTGTACCCATAATCAAGTAGTTAATTCTGAATCCAAAGCAGTTTTCCACTGCAACTTGAAGCAGCTACATATTCAGCTTATGTTGTGGAATTTGCAACCACTGTCTGTTTCTTGCACAGCCATGATATTAATCTACTTCCAAGGAATTGATAACCTCCTGTTGTAGATTTTTATCTAAGCTTGCTCTAGCATAATCACTATCAGTGTATGCTACCAAATTAAAAGGAGAATCTTTTGGATACCAAAGGCCCAATTTTGGTTGACCTTTTAAGTACCTAAAATCCTTTTCACAACATGAAGATGTGAAATTTTGGATTGACTTGGTATCTAGGACATGCACATACTACAAACATGATGTCAGGTCTTGAAGATGTAAGATACATCAATGAACCAATGATTGACCTATACATATAAACATCAACTTCTTTACCATCTTCATCCTTGAACAAAGGCTTTTGAGTTTCTATTGGTGTGTTAGCAGTCTTAACTTTTGTAAACCTAAATTTCTTTAGAATTTCACCAACATATTTATCTTGACTAATAAATATTCCATCCTTCTTTTTTTGCACTTGTAATCCCAAAAAGAATGTAAGTTCTCCCATAGAACTCATCTGAAATTTCTGATGCATCAACTTCTTAAATTTAATGCATAACTCCTTCTTTGTTGAACCAAAGATGGTATCATCCACATAAACTTGGACCAGTAAGATATCACATTTATACCTTTTGATGAATAAGGTTTTGTCAATTTTCCCTCTTTGAAATTCATTGTCTAACACATATGTTGACAAGGTTTCATACCAAGCTCTAGGAGCTTGATGTAGTCTATATAGTGCTTTTTCAACCTTATATACTCTATCAGGAAAGCCTGGATCTTCAAATCCTGGTAGTTGACATACATACACCTCTTTTTCAATCTTCCCATAGAGAAAAACACTTTTTACATACATTTAATACACTACAAAATCTTTAAATGAAGCATAAGCTAAAAATAGCCTTATAGCTTCAATTCATGCAACAGGGGCAAAGACCTCATCATAGTCAATCCCTTATTCTTGTGTGTACCCTTGAGAAACTAATCTTGCTTTATTTCTTATCACAATTCCTCTTTCATCTTTTTTATTCCTGAAAACCCATTTAGTGCCTATAGCCGTTTTTCCATTTGGTAAATCCACCAAAGTCCAAACTTCTTGTAACTTGAATTGTAGAAGCTCTTCCTACATAACCTATATCCAACTTGGATCCTTTAATGCATGAATTACCTTATTGGGTTCTTCCTGTGATAAAAAGCAAGCAAACAAGCAGTTTTGAAAGTCTTTATGGTTTGTTCTTTGTTGAATGGTACTAACAAACCCATGCTCCTCCAAATTATTTGACATGTTTCTTGTTTTTGTAGCTGATTGCAAATCTCTAATCATTTGATTGAGAGGATGATCTTTATGAATTCTTATAGTTAGAATAGGACTGACTTAGATTGTTATATCCAAATTATTCATGTCAGCCTCTGCACCATCATCTTGATCATCACTTGAGAGGTCAAATATGCTATAATCTTCCAATGCAGGCATATTTGGATCAACTAGGAGTTCAATGCTTGTTTTTGCACAAACAACATTAACCTCATTTATTCTAGCAGCATTAACATTGTTAGTGGTGTTAACATTATCATTCTTTTCTTGATCAATACTTTAACTATCTTTTCTTGGATCTTCATCAACCTTCTTCTCATCATCACTTGAAGGTTTGAATCCATCATCTTGAGAACTCTTTTAATCTGGGGAAAATAGTGGATTAGCAGGCCATAATAGTAGCAAAATGTAATTTTTGACAGGTTCTGTCTCCTTTCTAGCTTGACCTGCATTATCACTTGCTTTTGTACCTACAAAACTATTAGACTGTGTACCTGCAACAATTGGCTTATAATTCATTATTCTTGTTAGTGCATCAATATCAAATAGCCAATCTGGTCCACTACCTTCAGCGTTAGGTGTATTCTCACTAAACCTAATATGCAAGTTTTATTTCACTATCCTTGTTATACTATTGAATACTCTAAAGGCTTTACTATTCAGAGAGTATCCAACAAAGAAACCTTCATCAGCCTTACCATTAAATTTGCCTAAGTGATCTATGGTATTGAGTATTGTAACAGGACACCTAAATGGTATCATAAAGCCTAGAGCTGGTTTTCTACCAAGAAAAAGTTCATAAGGGGTCTTGTTATGAGGCTTAGTTACTAATACTCTATTTTGCACATAACAAGCAGTATTAACTGCTTCAGCCCAAAATGTAGTAGGTAGCTTAGAATCAGCTAGCATTCTCCTAGCAGCCTCAATTAGTGTTCTATTTTTCCTCTCAGCTACTCTATTTTGTTGAGGAGTTCTAGCTACACTAAATTCTCTCTTAATACCTTTTCTCTCACAAAACTGATTCATCTCTTTATTTTTGAACTCAGTTCCATTGTCACACCTAATTACTTTGACCCTTTGATCTATTAGATTTTCTACTCTATTCTCATCTTTAGTATCTAGAAAGAAAACCAAACTAAACCTATTGTAATCATCTGTGACAACTAGGCAATACATCTTTTTCATTAAGCTTTTTACAAATGTTGGACCAAACAAATCCATGTGCAACATATGTAAAGGTTGGCATGATTGAACTTTCTGTTTTAGATTACAAGAAGGCCTTATGTTGCTTTCCTATTTGACAGCACACTAGGGGGTTTGATTGTTTTCAAAAAAGATTTTGAATGTATAATCTTCTTACAGATTTCCCTGAAAAACGTTCTATTCATAGTTTTTTGGATAAGAATTGGAAACAGTTGCAACTTTGGTGCCCATGTCATCTTAACAGCATTAACATTTGCCTGGCAGTAGTAATTTTTTGCCTAGCAAAATTGGAAATAGTTCTGATACCACTTGTTGATCCCAAACCTAGATTGATTCCTTACCTTGTAAAGAGTATGTTACCTTGGATAAATCCAAAATAACAATAGCAGAAACTTTTTGTGTATATCAAAGAGTATGCAGAATCTACTCTTTAATATCTAAAAGATATATCAATGGAACAGTGAATATGAATGAATGAACACACGATGTAACAAAACGCTTCAATATTATTAATGATAATAATACGAGTACTCTATCTTAGTACTAGGGTTACAACCTTGAAGCTTACAAGACTCTTAATCTCTGGATCTGTGTATGTGTGCTTGTGATGATAGATGTGATAGACGTGTTATTGAGGTATATCAACTAATGCCCTAGAGCCTCCTTTTATAGACTAATGAGTCCTAGTCGGCTTACAATATATTCCTAAGATATCTCAATCTTTTCTAAACATAAACGTAATCTTCTAAATAAATACATGTATATCTTGTACAAAAATATCTCAACACTTATCTTCACACGTATTCTTGTTCTCGACACAATCTTTATCCCTTTAATGCGTCTTTATCCTCTTGACAGTAGAAAGTCTTCAAACAGTCGTAATTTTTCCACCACCAGCACTAATAAACATAAGCAGTAGTAATATTAGTACTAACAGTAGTAACCTGTACTAGCAGTCTTAACTTTTACTACTAACAGTACTAACTACTTAGCTTATATTTTAGTCTTCAACATTGAGCAGTCTTAACTTCAACTAACAGCAGTAACTTTATGCTATCAGTACTAAACTATACTAATAGTAGTAACTAGTAGTGGTAACATTATACTACCAGTACTAACCACTAAGCATAATTTCCATTATGTACCTGAGCAGCAGTAACTTCTAAGAATCCATGAAGACTTTTAAAGAAGAAACTTGAAGATTCAGAAGATGAACATCAAGTTTAGGGGAGGATTGTTGGGTCTTAAAAGACTTCATGGATCCTTAGAAGTTACTGCTCCTCAGTGCTGCTGGTGGAAAGATTACGACTATTTAAAGACTTTCTACTATCAAGAGGATAAAGACGGATTAAAGAGATAAAGATTGTGTGGAGAATAAGAATATGTGTAAAGATAAGTGTTGAGATATTTTTGTACAAGATATACATGTATTTATTTAGAAGATTACGTTTATGTTTAGAAAAGATTGAGATATCTTAGGAATATATTGTAAGCCGACTAGGACTCCTTAGTCTATAAAAGGAGGCTCTAGGGCATTAGTTGAGACACATCCAATATATCCAACACGTCTATCACATCTATCAATACAAACACACATACACAGATCGAGAGATC
>BQNB010029634.1:4914-55588 GCA_026074375.1 Tanacetum coccineum
GAGTTACCAGTATTAACTCCAATTCCATTCCAAACAACTTTTTCATCATCAAATTAACATTTTGACTCACAAAAACTCTTTATATGTTTTTGCTTTCTCTCAATTCTTTTGGCTCACAATTCTCTCTGTCTGTTTTTGCTTTCTCTCAATTCTTTTAGCTCACAATTCTCTCTGTATGTTTTTATCACACATCTCTCTTTATGTTTTTAATCTCACTAATTTCATAATCAAGACTTTAAAGAACGAGCATGCCAATACTAGCAATCAAATATTGAAATCTACTTACATCAAATGATTTTGTAAGTAAATCTGCAACATTCTTGTCAGTGTGAATCTTGATCATTTTTATTAGCTTCTTTTCATTGGAATCTTTGATAAAGTGATGTCTAATCTCAATGTGCTTTGTTTTTGAATGAAAAACAAGGTTCTTAACTATGCATATAGTACTCTCATTATCAATATAGATCTTTGTATGCATAAAGTTATACCCATAATCAAGCAATTAATTTTGAATCCAAAGCACTTGGCCACAACAACTTGAAGCAGCTACATATTTAGCCTCTATTGTGGAATTAGCAACCATAGTCTACTTCTTACACTGCCATGAAATCAATCTACACCCAAGAAATTGACAACCTCTTATTGTAGACTTCCTATCCAAGCTTGTTCCAGCATAATCACTATCAGTGTATGCTACCAAATCAAAAGGTGAATCTTTTGGATACCAAAGGCCTAATTTAGGTTGACCTTTTAAGTATCTAAAAATTCTTTTCACAACATGAAGATGTGACATTTTTAGGTTGACTTGGTATCTTGCACATGCACACACTACAAACATAATATCAGGTCTTGAAGAAGTAAGATACATCAATGAACCAATCATTGATCTATATAAATGAACATCCACTTCTTCACTATCTTCATCCTTGAGCAAAGGATTTTGAGTTTCCATAGGTGTGCTTGTTGTCTTAACATCAGTAAAACCAAATTTCTTCAAAATCTCAGTCACATACTTGTCTTCACTAATAAAAATCCCATCTTCCTTCTGCTTTACTTGCAGTCCTACTATTTTATATCATTCGCGTGGACATCACGCTATAATGTTCGTTACGGGGGATAGCTCTTAATCACGTACTAAAGGATCCAACCTATTAGATCTATTCATAACATTCGCTGCTCACCCTCCAGTGATTTACGTTCATGACGCTGTGAGTAGACTTGTAGGTTTCCCAATCTAGGCAGTGATTTTTAAATAAATGTGTTCCCCTCAGGGTCGTTCCCTCCAAGAACACTCCGTGGCAGTAATGATTGTTGGCCCGGCAAGCGTCCAATCAATCGTAACGACAATCATTTCAAAGTAAGTATGATTTTGTGACCCAAAAATGAAGTCAAATAATGTATCACATCGCGAGCTATGCAAAATAGTATGTAAAACAAATATTGTAAACAATCCTGAACTGCATTTGTCAATCAAGCATGTTCTCACCCCAATATATGTAAAACGAGTTGTAAAACAGGTGAGCTATAAATCACAAAATCCTTAAAACAATCACATTTTATAAGATAATCCGAGTAAGTATAAGAATTTGTAGACAAGCATGTCTCCCCTCGCGGGTTATAAAACATTCAAAAAAGATAACTATTACTATTCTATTACATAAACAGACTTAACTATGAACAGAACTAACTATGACCAGTACTAACTCTAGTACTACTATTCTACCAGTACTAACTTAGTACTGCCAGACTTAACTTAGTACTGCCAGTATTAACTCAATACTAACAGAACTAACTATTACTACCAGACTTAACAGTTATACTATCAGAATTAAGTCTGTTACAATTTATTTCCCAACAATCCACTTGCGCGTTTTTAAACCTTAACCCTTAGTATATTATATGAATATATACTATTTTCCGTTCAATCATAGCTTATGTCGAATATTTCTCGAAAGTTACTATTTTTAGACCTTCCGTTTTTAGAACCGAACAGTGGTCTTAAATATAATTAATCGAAATAATAGATTAATCGACCTTTAGTTTTGACCCGCTATGTCTTAATTTTTAAAACTGACAATCCTCGCGGCAAAGTAAAATATCATTACGAACAACTTTTGTGTTTCGTCGGAAGGCTGAAACGGACTCGAAAGTGCTCAAATCGTTTAATTAATAGATCTGTCAGATTTAATATATTAAAAATAACTTATTTTCTATTAAAGTGTATATTCCGATTTCACTCCAGTTTCTTCGTTATTGGGAGTTACAAGTCCCGTTTTATGTCTAAACGTCCATAAAAATATAATTCATTATATTTTGTAAACCAAAATCGATCTTTTCGAAATCTCGAATCTCGAATCCCATGTTCCGTTTTCTGCTCTTAATTATTCGTTACAAAACGCGCCAAAGTCCGTTTTTAGTTCAAAACTCGTCTAAACTATATCTAGTATCGCTTATACATTATTATCAATCCCGTTTTAAATATTAATATCACATTTTACTTAGACGTCGCAAGTTTAAACAGATTTCATCACATATACATTTTATCGATAATATAAACGAAATAATCGAATACTTTTAAATTAAACGCACCCTTTTTCGGTGTCAACACAATCAAACGCACCCGTTTCGGTGTCACAATATCAAACGCACCCATTTCCGTTGCAAACCAAACCCGACCAAACAACCCGACGCCCCGGCTGTCCCACAGCCTAACCCGACACCCCGTCGTCGGTTGTTAACCCACAACCCGACCGCACCCTTTGCGGCTGACCCGAAACCCAAACCAACCCAAACCCTAATATGTCCTAAATCCAAACGCACCCCATTGGTTGTTTGGCAGCCAAACCCAACAACGCCTAACATTCCCCTTTGATGCAAACCAAAGCAAACCCAAAACCCACGCAACCCGTCTTATACCCGGCTGGTTTTCGCGGCCAAATCCGACAACCCTCGGTGTCGCAGCCAAAACGCAACCTAAGTGGTAGTGGTGACTGCCAACGCACCCGTGGTAGAGGCAGTCAATCCGAGCATACTCTTGGTGTTTTATTACAACAATGCACCTAGTGATTTTAACTACCCGAAAAAACCTTTGTGTACAAATCACCCCCCCCCGGCTGTTTCGACAGCCATACCTGACGCACCCTTTTCTGCGATAACCCTTAAAACAAACACCCCTCATCTGTTGATAACAAACCACTCGCACCCTCGTTTCTATAAACAAAACCATACGCAGGTTGCTAAACCACCAAACGAACACCCTTTTTGGGTTCTTATACCAAAACGCACCCTATGTGGGTGATACAAAATCAAACCAACGCGCCCCCTTGGTGCTGTTAAGACGGACCAGACGCACCCTTGGCGGTATAACAAAACCGGACGCACCCCGTTTGGTTATTTTATAACCAAACGCAGCCTTGCTGCTGTCATAAAACCCGACGCACCCTTTTGTGAAAAACACAACCAACCGCACCCCTTATGTGGTGAAAGCCACATATACAAACGCACCCCACGGTGGCTGTGGTGGTGGCGTGGGTTCGGTGGTGATGTTATAAGGCGCGTAAAGGAGAGTGATGGTGGGGATCGGGTAGATCCGATGGTAGGGAGTCTTTTTGGATTCGGCCGGAAAAGTCCGCCGAAAAACTTTTCCGGCGATGGCAGTGGTGGCCGGCGGCGGCGGGAGCTCGCCGGAGAAGATGAGTGGGAGAGAGAGTAATATGTGTGTGTGTGTTATATTGAGATGAAAATGAAATTTTTGTTGTAAAACTTTTATATATATATAAAAGTTGTATTGAATGAGAAAATTGTTATTAGTATAGGGTTTATTTTCTGTAAATATTTTACAGGGACCAAAATGAAGGCTTTAGAGAATTTTTTAATTATTGGTTCGGGACTCATTTGAGCGGCTTAACGAATGATTACGCACGAAACTTGCGCCATTGTTTTTCAAATCATTTTTTCGATAAAAATGAGTATTCGCTTGATAATATTTAATAAATATTTTATAACATTTAATAAAATATTGTTATTCATTTTGCGAACCGGTTTTGCCTGTCCGAATAAAAATGGATTTTAAGCTTCGAGTATTCACGTTATAAAAGCTTCTAAGTAAAAATGATTAATAATTTTATTTAATATTTTATTAAAAAAATACTGATTAACTAAAACAAATTTTAATTATTTTTGTGTGCGCGTTGAATGTTATTTATCTTTGTTCGTTAAATGTTTGCAGTGTTGTTTTAGCCCTTTTCGGCTCGTTTCCAGGTTTCGGGCAAAATTAAAAAGTCGTCAGGAATTTCGTTTTACATCAAGTTGCTTTAGAGTCCGAATAATGAAAACGTGATTTAGCTACTCGTTTTGATAATTCAACCTAGGAATAACTTATATCTCCTTTAAAAATTCTGAAAATTCTCGGATGTTACACCCATAATCAAGCAATTGATTTTGAATCCAAAGCACTTGGCCACAACAACTTGAAGCAGCTACATATTCAGCATTTGTTATTGAATTAGCAACCACAGTTGGTTTTTTACACTGCCATGAAATCAATCTACACCCAAGAAATTGACAACCTCCTGTTGTGGACTTTCTATCCAAGCTTGCTCTAGCATAATCACTATCAGTGTATGCTACAAAATCAAAAGGTGAATCTTTTGTGTGGAAAACTAGAAGGGGGGGTGAATAGTTTACCGCTTTTTAATTTAATGTTTAGTTTGTTTATAAAAATTTAGATTCAACTTTTTATGAATTCAACACTTGCATAATATGAACAATACAAATATGTAAAAGCAAATAAAAAGATAGAGTTAGAAAGATCAAAAACAACAGAACAAGGATTTATAGTATGGTTCGGTTACGAAGCTCCTCTTCGTCCTACTCCACTCTTATCGAGCACCAAACTCGAGAGTTTTTTTCACTATGTCAACAAACTCCTTTATGGCGGAGAAAACCGTACACAACGTTGCTTATATCAATTTCCAACACTAAGCTAGATGTCAAGTTTTAATCTTAGCTAGAACCAATCTATCACGACACAACTTTACAACTAGTTCACGACTTCACAACTTCTTTACAACTTCACAACTTCTTCACGACTTCACAACTTCTTCACGACTTCACAACTTCTTCCGACTTCAACCACTTCTTTCACACTTC
This sequence comes from Tanacetum coccineum, assembly GCA_026074375.1. Taxonomy (NCBI): domain Eukaryota; kingdom Viridiplantae; phylum Streptophyta; class Magnoliopsida; order Asterales; family Asteraceae; genus Tanacetum; species Tanacetum coccineum. The sequence continues at coordinate 10,066 of BQNB010029634.1, forward strand.
ACAACTTCACTTACCACAGACTATATATCACAACTATCTAACACTACTAGTAAAGATCACCAAGATCTAGCTACTGCACACAACTACAAGATATACAAATGATTTACAAATATGTGATATGAATACAACAAGTTCGCTATTCACACTAAGGTGTAATACTTCTTTACTTGATGATGAGAGTATTCTTCTCTTGCAATGAGAAATTAAGCTTGATCACTTGGAAAACAAAGCTAAATGATTAATGATCAAATGGATTTTAGAGAGGATATGTGGGTGTTTGTTGTGCAGAGAAAGAAAGAGTGCAAAAGTGGAGAAAAATGTTGAGGACATAGTCGAATATTTATAGGACAAGAACGGAGGAGCGGTCGTTTTGGGCGGCCCCCTTAAATAGCGGTGCCGACCCCTTATAATTAAGGGTCCCCCCCACCATGTATTAAAGGGGCCGCCCCTTTCAGACGTCTCTTTTTTGTCCTATCACAGGGGAGGTGTTTATGGACATTTTTTTAGCGTTTTAGGTTCGAAATTTGAAATTCAAAATGTTTATTTTGTAATAAAACATTCTTTTAATTATAGAAAATGTTTTGTTTGTTTATAAATTGTTTTACACATTTTATAAATTTTGAGGTTGAATAAAAATTTCCTGTGATCATTATAAATCTATTAAACATTTATTCATTCTTACTTTAAGAATGTTGTAATTGTTGAAATGAGTGATTTACTACTAAAATACTTGTTTACGTTTAATTTTACGTTGAATGTTTTTATATTTTGTTGATTATAAAAAAAAGTAAAGATGTGAAAAATTTTATAATATTTTAGGCATTATATTTTATCAACAATCTTCTTTTTTGATGATACAAAATTTAAATCATTAAATGTAAAATTATTTTTAAACATTATTTTGTGAGTTTTTATGTCATTTCTCCCCTTTTTGTAGAATAATAAGTCATCGTCGAGGATTGCTAGTAAATCGCGGAATAAATGCTCCCCCCTTGAAGTGTGCTCCCCTTCGTTCGGGGCACCAAGGAATCGAAGCTATGGTTCTTGGCTACCAAAACGGTGTTAGAACAATACAAATATTTCTAACATGTAGCAAGGAAGAAAATTATGACATACAAAACAAACAATGTCATTCATTAAGATTAAAATAGTTGTAATAACACCTCATGCATTATAAGAAAAATAAACAGTAACATACCATGAAATTAAAAGTGCAAAAGTCCTATTAACTAGTAAAGTCCATAGGATTGCATGCAAAAATGGTAGAGGAATCAATTATTATTGAGAGATAAACACTAGAGCATGTTTTAGTTTTTTTGGGGTGGATGATGGTTGGAGGTGGTGTGATGATGATTGCGTGGTTTGTGAGAGCATGTGTTAATATATTGAAAAATATAGTGAAGTTCATCACTTAACTCAAAATGAGGGTTCGGTTGTGGATCAACAAGGGATGGAGTTACCATGTGCTTCAGGAAATTCACAAGGGATAGGCATTTGGTTTTGCAAAAATTAAAATAAAAATATATTTTTTTTTTTGGATTAGGTGGTGAAGGTGGGAATGGAAGTATCAAATTAGACATCAAGTGTGGTATATGGGGAAAGTTGGAGTGGATGTCCATGATGCATTATCTTGAGTTAGGGTGGTGGAGAAACTTTGGAGGAGGAGGATGTTGATGGGTTCAAGTACCATTAGGTGGGGTGATGTTTGATGATGGTTGGTGATTTGGGTTGTAATCAATTGAAGGAGGATGAAGAAGTGTCTTTGGTTGATGGTGTTTTGGAGGGTGCATTAGGAGCACTAGGTGATGAATTTGGAAGTTTGGGTAATGGAGTTTTTGTGTCATCTTGGGTTAAATCCACAAACAATTGTTTTGGTGGAATGATGTTGATTTTTGGTCTCTTGGAGACCATGGAAATGGAAGCTCTAGTGGAGGCCATGAATGTGTATGGTTGTTGATTATGAGTGAAGGAGATGGTGAATTGGTGTTATGCATTTGGAGGGAATTTATGGGAAGAGATTTGTTTGAAAATGAAATGAATTTGGATATGTTTTAGGAATTTCCAAATGGTTGGTTCAAAGCATTCTGGGTAAAGATAGCTGATACTAGCTAAAAGAAGGCAAAAAGCAGTGAAAAATACTGTTTTACCCGTGAAGGGCTAAGGGTGGTCCCCTTAAAGAGGGGGCGGTCCCCTTAAAATTAAGGGGGTCGGCCTTTATGAATTAAGGGGGCCGCCCACTGGTGGTTCCATTTTTCATAGAAAAACGATTTTTTTTAGAATTTTTGTGAGGGTATTTTTGTTTTGGTGGTTAATTTGCAGCAAGCCCTATAGAGTTTCATAAGCACATTTAGGCAAATAACATATAATAAACACATTGAATCATGGAACCAAAATGGCATAACTAGTTAATTTAGAAAAATAACCAAAGGTTCAAGTTATCATAGCAAGCAAGTTCCTAAAAACATACAACCCATAAGTCTTTCCGAATACATCGGATCATTACCACATAAGTGAATAACGTACACATAATAAAGTTAAATTGTCTTAAACTACATTAATCATTTGTTCACTCCACATAGTCTTCATTTCTTCTTCTTGCTAAACACTCCTTTTAGTGCCTTTCCAAATGACTTGAAACCTCCGCGCATTTCCTTATGCATTTCTTGCGTTTGGTTGAGCAAGGTAGTTTGTCGTTCAAAGAGAGTTTCATCAGTTTTGTCGTAGGGCAAGGCATTCGTAGTTTTGGTAGTTGATGGATCAGAGAGTAAGATAGGTATGTAGGAGTTAGAGTGCTAGCATGAGAGTTTCGAAATCATCGTCATCATTCATCATGTTGATGTGGCTGAGTGCCATGATGATGAGAGATGAAGATGAGACGGATAAAATGGCGACTTTCACGATCACTTCGAGGTTCTTCGTGTTTGTTTAAGAGCAAGGGGACGCATGACTAGATCAACAATGTCATAAATGCCATTGTCGAGCTAAGGATATACTTCCATGATGTGACAATAAAGACGAGTCAAGAACATACTGTATGGAAGATTGGCGGTTGGATTTGCTCTAGCACATTCGATTCGTTTGACAAAGAAGTAAGCAAGATTGTATTGTTCCTCGGCAACAACACAATACAACATGTGAGCAAGACAAGCGGGGAGATGGTCCCGATGTCCTCCTAGTCCAAACACATTCTCTCGAATGAGTTCTTCCCATTGCTTCATGTCGGGGCTTAGTTCCTTAGTGAGGATTTGATTTGGAGTGAGGGTGACGGTTTGACTTTTAATGGTACGGTCTACCATGACACATTCCAATTCAAGAAGTTGACGAATATCGTCGGAAGTTGGAAGGTCAGTGGAATATGGTCCCTCGGTTTCTTGAGAATACTCAAGAGATCCAAGGTGCCACTCGTTGGTGAACACGGCTTGACCGTTGTAAGGAATTTTGAGGATTTGACCGAATTAGGCAAGAGTGAGAGTTATGAATTCATGTTGAATCATAAAGGAGATGACAAGATAGCCATATTCATTGGTTTGAACCGTGACTTGACTATAGAAATCAAGAATGAATCATGGAACAATCGATTCGATGATTTTAAAGAGACAATCGAAGCGAATGTTTGTGAAGAGTCGCTCGATGTTGTTGGATTTGTAGTAGGCTTGATCAACAACACGTCCTTCGTGAATGTTGCGATTTTCAATAGATTTGTAGAATTTGGCAATGGTAGGGGAGATGCCGGGGATTTTGGATACTTTAGGGATGTAAGATTTAGTAAGATATATATCGGTGGAAGTAGCTCTTGGCATTTCGTCACCTAAACAAGTTATCAACAACATAAAATGTAAAAAAAATTATACTAAATAAAATGAATTTTAGTATAATGACAAATGTGGGACAAGGATTACTTCGACCAAAAAAAAACTAAGAAGTGATCCATATGTACCTTAATTTATTTTTGACTTAATCTATGATGTGGAAGAATATATATTAGTTATATATTTCAACACCAAGATCATAAACCAAACACTCCCTTATTAACATAAAATTAGTTTAGGCTTGTCAAAAACTATACGTCAAGTATAATCGTGTTGACAAGTATAAGTTTATTATTTTTAACTTGACAAAAGTTAAGTAGTGTTTGTTTTTATTCAAAAATCATGTTCTTAAAAGGTTATGCCAAACGCCCCTTTATTTTATACCAATCACAAAATATATCAACATATATATGAATTATATATCTTGATGACTTATACAAGCTAGTTAAGTGTTTATACAAGTGACAAAATTATGGTGGTGGTTATTTCGACTCTAAAAATTGATCCTAAGAAACGAACCAAACACCCCTTTATTTTTATAATACATTTTCTATTGATTCGAAAAGTATACATTTAGAAATGTATGTTTTGATGGGCAAATTAATGTTGTTTTAACATGTTTTTGGCATGAATCAACAATGTATAAACTTTGTTTTAAGATTAGAAAAATATGTATGTATATTTATGAGAATTTCGAACAAAAAAAATTTGTAACTCAATTAGTGTTTTGATTCAATTCTATCAAGAATGTAGTGTTCCTATGACTACGGGTATCATTATAGTTATGGAAATCCTAAAACAAAATGAAAAAATATGAAAATGATGAAGAACATCCAATTTTGATTGAGAGCAAAATTGGATGAAATCAAATGAAGGAATGATGAAAAAACTTACAATAGATGTTGTTGATTGATTTGTTAGTGATTACCCCTTATGAATTTTGGTTAATATGGTGATTTGAGGTATGATTTTGAAGGTTATGGTGAGAGGGTTTCATTCACAGCAGGTGGAGGAGAAAGAAAAGAGAAAAATGGTGTTTGGGTATAAGAAAAATCATCTGAAATGGGGAGTATTTATTTTTCCAGTGGCCGGCCCCCTTAAATATTTAAGGGGGCCGCCTAATTAACACTGCCGGTCCCCTTAATTTTAAGGGGAGCGCCCTCTAAAAAAAATTTCATTCGATTTTTGGCCAGTTTTTGTGAGGATAATATTGACAATTTTTTAATTAATCCTTTGTTTAATTAAAAAAATTTCTTTGACTATTTCGGATGAGATAATCAAGCGACAATTTGAGAGGTGATTTAGAAATGAGTTTTCTTGCAAGGAGGAGGAATTAATTTCTTCGAAAAGAAAATTAATTGATTCGATTTGAGATAAGACGAGAATGGATAGAGAAAATAATAAGATAGCAAGACGTAGTTGAGAATATGTAAAAAGAAAATTGATTCCGATGGACGTAGACGATGGTTGACATGGATCCGAGACGATCGTTGAAGTCGAAGGGAGTTTGTTTCATCCATAGTGTGTCTATGATCGTTGCGTGACTAATCCTACTTCTATGTTAATTGTTAACCACTAGCTTGCTCTTCTTCATCTCCGTGAGTTTGCTACGTGGTCATAGAAGATTTCCATTTTGTAGACGTATGATTATAATCTAAACGAAAGAGTAGTTCATAAAGAACTAATCTCTTCAAAGCTAGAAAACCAACAAATGGTATTTCTAGAGACTACACTATTATTTTTAAGAACTAATTATACTACATTATGATAGTAACACATAGACATTTACTTGTAATCTATATTCTACGAATATGAAAAGTGAGACGTACCTTAGACTTTAGAATAGTCTTCGTTAATGTCTTCAGAATGTAAATGATAAGGGTTCATGGGAACCTTATCATGAATTCTTTAGTCCGTAGACAAAGAATGTTAGTAGATAACATACCACTTCAAAGATTGTGATGACTTAGTCATTTGGTCCCCAACGTTTCATGTATCCAAAGTTATTGTTTACACATCTATTTTGCATTTGGTTTTGGCACATACATGGTGAGCAACTTGCACATTGAGTGAAATTTGGTTGGTGTGGACGATTCCACATTGTGTGATTAGTGTTAGGGTAATTTGGTCTACCATTGTCTCTCCTAGGTTGAGGTGTTTTGGAACGAGGATGAGGATTTTCTTTTCTTCTCGGAGGAGGTGTTTTAGACCTTATTGTGGGTTTAGTAAATCCGACTCCGGGTTTTAAAGAAGGTTTGTAAAAATGTTTTACCTCATCATCACTTGCAATAGGGATTTTGGTGTTGTTTATAAGTATAAATTTTGGTTTTGAGTTTGGGTTTGATTCCATCAATTTTTCTTTTGACTCGACTTCTTGAGCTCTTACAAATTTTACTTGATTTAATACTTGTTTGGTTTTGCAGCGAGAGATCCTTTGGTAAAATTAAATCCTAAACACCGGATTTAATTCTCTCCGAATGTTTTTGAGAACTTATTTAATTCTTAGTGAATGACTACTTATCGATTAAATTGACATTTAGCCTAGATATTTTAGATTCTTCATTTACTTCCTTACCTTTTTTTCTAACCTTTATAGTTTATCTTTTAATTCTAGTGCTTCATTTTCTAGTTTTATTTAGCCTATTTTATAAGTTTTATTTTTAGTCATGACTTTTAGTCCTATTTTGCATAATCTACTATATTCACTATCTAAGTCATTTTCCGTCAAAAGCCGATGGCCGTATTCTTCTTCGTTACTATCTTAGGTGAGCTATCACATCACTAGAGTCCCTTTCTAGCTTCAAGTGCAATTGATCAACCTTTGCTCACAATTTGTATTTTGACGGGTTTCAGAGTCTTTCCTTAATTACTCTCTTCATAAACTTTCAAATTTCCAATGAGTTTCGTCAAGTGATAGAGTTGTTAAGATGCTTTTGGCGATCTTCAATCGCCGTGACTTTTGCGTGCCCATTTTTGATGGTAAGTGCCCTACAAATTTCTAAACTCAATTTCTTGCTTTGAAAAAACCTTCATCGAGTGCTTTTATACAGCAGATCATAAAGATAAATGTTAAGAAAAAAGCATTATCTATTACTCCCTCTTCCGGAACATAAATTGCTCATATTGTTGATCAAGAAAGATATATTTAGTTAGCTTTGGACTTACATTTATTACCTCTGATAAGATTGATTAATAAAAGTATTCCTAAATTCTTTTGTGGTTTGACACAATAAAAATTCTTTCGTATTCTTTACGTGGCAAAGCCATTATAAGTTACCAATTTAGCGTTCATTTATTTTTTCCGAAGTTTCTTTTAAGATCATCATTTTATATGAAATGGAACAACTTCATCCTTTTCTTTATGGCAATTATTTTGGAATAGGAGAAAATCACCATCGGTAATAACATGCTAAAAGATCTAGATCTATTTATGATTTCACATAAGTTTTTGAATCTATATATTCAATAAATAAATCCACATTTCCATCACTTTCAAATAGTGGTGAGTTTGCATAGGATTGCCATTCTAATATTTTTTTTTCGATTCATAGAATACGATTCAAGTTTAAAAAATACAATTTATTTTAAAAATCATGTTTTCGCGTGTAACTTGATACCAAGTGGTGTGAAAACTAGAAAAGGGGGATGATAGTTTACCACTTATTAACTTAAGGATTTTAAAGTGTTTTGTAAAAAATTCTATAATCAAAAAATATGTGAAATCAATACTTTCACAATATGATCTCGAAATGCTTATCTACATAAATATAGGATATAATAGGAAATAATGTATAGACAAGAGATAAGATAAATGAACAATCAAACCACAAACGCAGCATTTATAGTGGTGTTCGTTAAACGAAGCACCTCTTCGCCCTACTCCACTCCCTTGAGAACCTAACACAAGAGTTTTTATCTCATTCACTATGTCAACAAGCTCCCATATGGCGGAGAAAACCGTACACAACGTTGCTTACATACCGATTTACGACTACAAAAGCCAATGTCGAGTTCTAATCTTAATGCTAGACCAATCGTATCATAAACACACTTCACTCACTACTTGTTCACAACTTACAACTTTCAACAACTTCTTCACAACTCAACAACTTCACAACTTCTTCAACACTTCACAACTGTACACAACTCTTAACAACATCCAAGACTCACTCACACCACACTATTTATATCACAACTATCTAACACTACTTGATAAGATCACTACGATGTAACTATACTTACAAAGATTGGCAAGATCTAACTACTACACACAAATACAAGATATACAAATGACTTACAAGTATGTGATATGAATGCCAACAAGATTCGAGCTATGCAACACTAAGGTAATAATAATTTATTACTTCTTTCACTGATGATGAAAAGTATTCTTCCTGCACTTGAGGATTTGAGCTTGGTCACTTGGAAAACAAAGCTTTATGATTAAATCGATCAATGATTTATTTGAAAGGATGATGTGGGCCTGTTTTGAGTAGAAAGATTGAGTAGCAAAAGGGTGAAAAATATGGGTGTAGAGTCTAGAATTTATAAGGGAAGGACCAACAGGAGGAGGCGGCAGTCTATGGCGGTCCCCTAAATAGAGGGGCGGTCCCCTTAAAAATTGAAGGGTGCCACCGTTTGTATGTTATAAAGGGGGCCAGCCCTAGGCTAGAGGCTCCCTATTTTCTCTTTTGTGTAGGGGAATTTTCTAATTGTCACAAGATGTTATTTTGAATGAAAACTTTCTTTTAATTGTAAAATAGTTTTGTAATGTTTTTAAAATATCTAACAACATTTTAAATAATTGATAAGGAGTTGAATAAAATTTCCTTTGATCACAAAATGCAATTAAGTAATTGTTTTATTCTTACCTTTAAGTGATTAATATTATCAAAATACAAAAATAACTAATAAATACTTGTTTACGTTTAAATTTTTACATTGAAGACGATTTTTATATGTATTGTGATTGTCAAAACGTAAGGATGTGAAAAATATTGATAATGTTTTTAGGCATTATTTCTATCAACAAGCTAGGTTGTCATCTGTGTCAACTTTTTCTATCTTTACATCTTCCATTTCAATGATTTCTCAAAGATAGTAAACTTTTGCGTGAAAATGTCTTGCACCTTTAGTGACTCCATGATCTTTGGGTATTGCTATGGCTCCTAGATATTATCACATACATAGTAATGGGTCTTCAACAATTGTGAGGGAAACAACACCAAGCCCAGAAATGAATTTGTACGAGATCCATACACCGGTTTTGACGAGGTCCAAAGCAGCAGATAATAATACTCAGCATCTGTAGAATGAAGTATGCAAAAAAAACTTTACTTTGAACTTCTTCCTAGTCAACAACACCTTCATTTAAAACGAATACATATACAGTCTGAGACTTCAAGTCATCAGAATCCGTCAGATATCCAGCATCAGTGTAGCAAGAAACCCTGAGCTCTCATTTCATATCACATCCGTAAACCAGAAACGTATCCTAAAAATTGCCCAGATACTTAATAAATATTTTTAACAGTACAGTCCCGTGGAGTTCACGCTGGATTCTGTTGAAATCGGCTGTGTCCATGTTCTGAGTTAACTGCAAATATCATTGACGAGTACATCTCACAACAAACATGTATTTGATCCAACAGCCGGAACTTCGGTATGGAACTTTAATTCATGCGCTGTTTCTCAGCTGGTGTCGAGGCATCATCTAACGTACTTAGTTTTAGCTTTTGTTGCATTGGGATAGTTCCACGCTTGGAATTTCCCATGAAATATCAGTTCAATAATTTTCTTATGTACGCACTTTTGAACATAACTCTAATTAACCATTATGATCTAACTCGCTGTAGATCTTGAATTCTAAGAATATAAGCAGCTTCTCGCTAAAATCTTTCATGCAAAACATCTTCTAAGATAGGATTTTACATCTTGTAACATTGGAATGTTATTTCCCATGATTAATATGTCATCAAACTACAAGATTAAGAAAGTGACATAACTCCCACTAGCTTTCTGATATACACATGGCTCATCTTGATTTTGAGTGAAACCGAATTTCTTGATCACATCATCAAAACATTTATTTCATTGCCTAGATTCTTGCTTAAGTCCATAAATGGAACGTTTGAGCTTGCATACTCGGTTAGGATATTTTGGGTTAAGAAAACCTCCAGGTCACATCATATAGACTTTTTCAGAAAAATGTCCATTGAGGAAGGCGGTTTTGACATCCATTTGCCAAATCTCATAGTCATAGAGTACGTCGGACTAAGGCGATAAAGAGTCCTTATAGCCTTATGACTGCTAACAGGAGAAAATGTTTCTTTATAATCAACCCTGTATGTTTGAGTAAAGCCCTTTGCTACAAGACGAGCTTTAAAGGTGTGTACAGCACCATCCATGTTAGTCTTCTTTTTGAAGAGCCAATTGCTACCAACGGTTTTACACTTAGGAGGAAGATCAACTCTGTCCCAGACCTCGTTGTCTTTCATGGATTTCATTTCCACATTCATAGCAGCTAGCCATTTTTTGGATTCAGGATCTAATAATGCAGCTTTATAGTTAGCGGGTTCACCAAGATCCCCTAATTTATGCTCCTTAGCATCGACGTATAAACACATGCGATCTGGGGCACAGTCCTAATGGACTTTCGAATGGGATTGATATTACTTTGAGGTTCATCAATTTATTTATTATCATCTTCTTGATTTAAGCTAGTGTCTAAAGAAGGATTTGTATCTTCTTCTTGAATAATTTCGAGATCTTCTACACATCCAACTGCTCTTATCCTATAAGAATATCATAAAAGAACTCAGCATTCTGAGAAACAAATACTTTGTTCTCAGGTGGGTAGTAGAAAGAATATACCATCGTTTCCTTTTTGTATCCTACGAAGATACACTTAATAGATATGGGTTCCAGTTGATTAGGTTTGGTAAGTGTATCACGCTTAACAAGTGCCTCACAACCCTAAACTTTTAAGTAAGACAACTTAGGGGCTTGCCCATGCCATATTTCATATGGTGTCTTTTCAACCTTCTTAGTTAGAACCATGTTGAGAATGCTTGCAGTAGACTTAAGGGCATAATCCCAAAAGGACTTTGGAAGAGTTGTTTGACTCATCATGGACTGAACATGTCTAGCATGGTACGATCCTCCTCTCAGACACTCTATTAGTGTGAGGTTTGTGTAGGAAGATAGCGATGAGAATAAAACTCAGCTCCTTAAGAGGATCCAAAAAATCTTTGACATCAAAGTAATATTCACACATCATACGAACAGCACCTTAGTGACTTTAATGGTCTCCCGAGTATGGTTTTCTACTTCCTTTTGAAACCGACTTTAAATGTTCTCAAAACACTTTATGTTTTTTATCAGCAAGAAACATAAACCATAAAACCGACTAAAGCAACATACAAAGTGACAAAGTACCTGCTCCTTGTATTGACACATATTCTGAATTGTCCCCACATACATCGTATAGTGTATTAGTCCAAGTAGATCAATTAGGCCCTTATCCACTTGATGTGAAGAGGGTAATTTGTTGGGAATAAGCTCTTCACAAGAGGTTTAATACAGCTCTAACTATAACTAACAGTAATTAACCTCGGTTAGTTACTCTGCTAGTACAATTACTTAGAACTAGCCTGAAGGAGAGTTATGTACTTGCCAATATTAAACTTAATACTACTTAAGATTTTGTACTGCTACATTAAGACTTGAAAAGAAGATTGCATGAAGATAAAGACACGTGAGAAGATATGTATGGACGAAAAATCTAGTGTATCTACTTCATAAAGTTAGTGGAAGATATGTAATGATTTAAGATAAATTGAAGATTCACGAAGATATGTATTTTCTCATGTCAAGGACACCGTTGTGTATAATAGTAAGGTTTCTAGAGTTAAGGTTTTAGATACCTTTCAATATACTTTTGAGATCAAATTCATAGTTTTGCATGCTTCAAGGTTGTAAACCCTAGTACTAGTTAAGAGTACTCGTATTATTGATCTAATAATATTGAAGTTTTTTTGTTACATCTCTTGTTCATGTCATAAAAAATTTATGTTCCCATTGTATATTACTTCTAGAGATACGGTGTAGATTCCGCATACACTTTAATATACACACAAAGTCTCAATTATTGTTATTTTGGATTTATCCAAGGTAACATACTCTTTACAAGCTAAAGAATCGATCAAGGTTTGTCATCACTAAGTGGTATTAGGGCGTTTGCTTTAAGAAACTTTGATCTAGAAGTCATGGAATTTGAATCTGCATAGAATTCTACTACTGCTAAGCTTGCCATACTCAAACTTGGTGAATATGAGAAACGTGTCGTGGATGATTTAAATTATTATTTTATAGTGGGTGATAAGAATCAAATAGTACTTCTAGGTACAAGATTATGCTCTATGGGAGGTCATAGAGAATGGTAACTTATAGGTATCTGTACCACAAACAACACAAGAGACTGGTACCTCAGTTACAAAGATGTCAGTACCTATAACTGTTAAAGAGAAGACCAACAAGAAGAATGATGTCAAGGCTAGGAGCTTGCTACCATAATAGGATCTACTCCAATGAATATCACACACTTTTCAGTCAGTACTCTTGTGATGCAAATCAATGTTAGGCTGCTATGAAACAACGTTTGAGGGAATGAAGCCACAAAGAAAACACAGAAGACACTTTTGAAGCAACAGTGGAAAATTTTAATGCATCAAGCACAGAGTCCACTTGACCTCAATCTTCACACTTCAGAAGATAGTATAGTATACTTTGGCAAGTTTTGGGTGGTGGTTATCATCAAAAGACTAAAAACACAAAATTTTTGAAAAGCTTGCCTCCTGAGTGGAATACTCATGTTGTAGTCTAGATGAATAAGGCTGATATTGAAACAATGAATATTGATGATTTGTACAACAACTTCAAAATTGTTGAACAAGATGTAAAGAAATCTATTGGTGCAAGTACTGGTGCTTAAAACATAGCTTTTATGACAACTCCAAGCACTAACAGTACTAATAATAATGCTTGTAAAGCTAGTACTGCTAGTTCTAATGTAACAACTCCTAGTCCCTCAAGCTAGTTTTGTTAACATCAGTGATAATGTTGTTTATGCTTTCATGGTTGAGAATCCCAATGGTTCTAATCTCTTACAGCAAGACTTAGAGCAAATTTATAAAGATGATTTGGAAGCAATGGATTTGAAGTGGCAACTATCTCTGCTAAGTATGTAGGGCAAAAAGATACTATCAATAGGACAGTATAAAGAAATTTTTATTAAATGTTAAATGATAACTGTTGGTTTTATAAATCCAAGTATTGATGTTTCAACTGTCACATAGAAAGAGACGACTTAACCAGGGAATGTAGAGCACTAAGGAACAAAGCGGGTCAGTTCAGAAATCAAGACAACACTAGGAAGCAAGGAAACAATGAAGACACATCCTTTAAAGCAATGATGGCTTGTAGTTTGTGTTGGTTTTGACTGGATTGATATTGACAGAAGAACAGGTTCAGACAAACATAGATATGTCTCTAAATGGCATTTATAGACACTGAGTGTACCATGATAAATCTGTACTAAAACTTGTTCTAAAAAACTATGAAACGCTATTAAGAAACATGTGATATTTGCTTGTTAAACTTAATCAACAAATTTACAGCAGCTACTTATAAAAGAGGTTAGAAATGTAGAAGAACAAATTGATCACATATAAACAAGAATGAGGTTTCTTTTTAATGAAGAAGATTGCAGTTATGTTAAAAGGGAAGAAGCTTGTAAAACAGATTATGAAAAAAGGAGTGGCTTAACAGAGAGTTTGAAAAAGTTAAGCAATAAAAAAGAGGGAATTGAATTTAAGATTGAGAAATTGATAATGCCCACAAAAGGCCTAGACAAGTTGTTAGGGAGTCAGATAACTGACAATAGTAAAAAGGGTTTAGGGTATCATGTTGTTTCACAACCCCATCCTTTAATCTATAATGGACCTACAAAACTTGATTTGTCTTATTCTGGTCTTGATGAATTCAAAGAACCTAAATTTAAAGGTTATGGTCCTAAGGATAGTAAGCTAGAGTCTAATATAATTTGTGATCAAAAATCAGATGTTTCTAATGAAAATTATAATAACTCTTTTGTAAAAGAACAAGTATCAGAAGACACAAGTAGCTATTGTTAGTCTCCAATTAAAGTTCATAAAAAACTGTTTTCCTGTAGATAAAAAGGTAGAGTTTGTCAAACCAAAAAATCATGAAACAAACAAGTTAGAAATCAGATTAGGTATGCTGAAATGTTATAAAGCATCACAAGTCCTAGAGGAATCAATGAGAAATTGGAATGGTCAGAAGTTCAATCAACTAGGAAGTGATTTTGTGATGTATAACAAAGCTTGTTTTATTTGTGGGAGTTTTGAACATTTGCAGATTAATTATACTCACCATCAAAGAAAAAGGATGATGACTGGAAATAATTACAACATGGTGGAATTAGACTATTAAGCCAAGCCACACCTACACATGCCCTAGTGCTAAAAGAAATATGACTCCAAATCAGTTTTGCTGAAAACCTGCCTAACACACTTAGTATACAGCTAGGCATAGGATAAATACTGCTCACGAAGCCCAAACCAACAGTCTCATAGTGCTAGCCAATGACCGCGATTTTTCTAAACAAGTACAATCACTTTTTTGAGGCCTTTATAAGAAAACAACATTAACGAAATCTAGATATTTTAATCAAAAGGTTAATACTATTAGGCCCAAAGTAGTTAATACTTTTAGGCCATATACAACACCTGTTAATACTGTTAGGCCCAGAGTAGTTAATACTGCTAGGCCATATACAGTACTAGTTAATACTGTCAGGGAAAAAGGGGTCAATGCTATTAAGGCCTCAGCATGTTGGTTAGTGAGACCAACTAAGAACCAAATGGGTGCAATCACTTGTTTTGAAGAGACATAACTATACTTGATGCACGAGGCAATCATAGATAGTAATGGCTCTATCTCCTAATTTTAAGTTGCCTGATGAAAATCAGATACTTCTTAAAATTCCTAGACAGGATAACATGTACAGTTTTGATATGAAAAACATAGTTCCTAAAGATAGTTTAACTTGTCTAGTTGCAAAGGCTACATCTGAAGAATCAATGCTATGGCATAGAAGGCTTGGTCATATAAATTTTAAGAATATTAATAAACTTGTCAAAGAAAATCTTGTAAGAGATCTGCCCTTAAAAAGATTTGAGAATGACCAAACATGTGTTGCCTGTCTTAAAGGCAAGCAACACAGAGCCTCTTGTAAGACCAAGGCCTTTAATCCCATTACTAAGCCATTGTTTATGCTGCATATGGATCTCTTTGGTCCAACTTTTGTTAGTAGTCTAATGCATAAAAAGTACTGCTTAGTAGTCACTGATGATTATAGTAGATTTTCATGGGTTTTCTTTTTAACAACTAAGGATGAAACAAGTGAGATCCTTAAATTTTTTATCAAAGAAGTAGAAAACCTAGTGGATAAGAAAGTAAAAATAATCAGAAGTGATAATGGGACAGAGTTTAAAAACAAAGTGATGGATGATTTCCGTAAGGAAAAAGGTATTAAAAGAGAATATAATGTAGCTAGGACTCCTCAACAAAATGGTGTAGCTGAAAGGAAGAATAGGACACTCATTGAGGCTACTAGAACAATGTTAGCTGACTATAAGTTACCTACCACATTTTGGGCAGAAGCAGTTTCAACTGCTTGCTATGTACAGAATAGGGTCTTAATAGTCAAGCCTCATAACAAGACTCCTTATGAACTCTTTAGAGGTTTTAAACCAGCTATAGGCTTCATGAAACCATTTGGATGTCATGTTACTATTCTCAATACCTTAGATAATTTGGGCAAGTTTGATGGAAAGAGTGATGAAGGTTTCTTTGTTAGATATTCCTTAAGTAGCAAAGCTTTTAGGGTATACAACACTAGAACCAGAAAAGTTTAGGAAAACATGCATATTGGGTTCTTAGAGAATAAGTCTATGATAGAAGGAAATGGTCCAAAGTGGCTGTTTGATATTGATTCTCTAACCCAATCAATAATATATGTACCAGTGGTTGCAGGAACATTTTCTAATAACTTTACAGGTATACAAGGAGTTTCTGAGTCTAGTACATCTTCTCAATAATATCAAGATAATCAAGATTGCATTGTAATGCCAATTTAGAAGGATGCTTCATATTTTGGTGATACTGCACCAAAATCTGTTGCTGATGCTCAAATACAAGATAAAGATGGGTTACAAGATGAGAATGATGCTACAGAAAAGTCTCATGATGATAGCAGTCTTAAGGATAATGGTACTGCAGTTCAACAAGTTAATACTGCCAGACCAGAAATTAATACTGGTAGTATAGAAGTTAGTACTGCTGTCCCTGAAGTTAATACTGCTACCCCTGAAGACTTGGTAGGACCTAGTCATGCATCTGAAGACACACAAGTGGAGAACCAAGAAGTTGAATTGGGGAACATTCCACAATCTTATGCAGTACCTACCACTCCTCACACAAGAATTCACAAAGATCACCCAATTGAACATGTGATTGGTGAAGTGCAGTCATCTGTTCAAACAAGAAGAATGACAACTTCTTACTCTGAACAAGGATTTCTTAGTGCTATATATGAAGGGAAGACTCATCAGGATCTTCATACATGTCTTTTTGCTTGTTTCCTCTCTCAGGAAGAACCAAAAAGAGTTTCTAAAGCTCTTAGTGATCCAGCATGGGTAGAAGCAATGCAGGAGGAACTTCTACAGTTCAAACTGCAAAAGGTCTGGATTCTTGTGGATTTACCTAAAGGTCATAGAGCAATTGGTACAAAGTGGGTATACAAAAACAAGAAAGATGAAAGGGGGATTGTCATCAGAAACAAAGCAAGACTTGTTGCTCAAGGACATACTCAAGAAGAGGGCATAGACTATGATGAAGTCTTTGCACCTGTGGCTAGAATTGAGGCAATAAGAATGTTCCTAGCTTATGCTTCCTATATGGGATTTATGGTCTACCAAATGGATGTAAAAAGTGCCTTCCTGTATGGTCAGATTGAAGAGGAGGTATATGTATGTCAACCTCCAGGTTTTGAAGATCCTGACCATCCTGATAAAGTCTATAAGGTAGTGAAAGCATTATATGACCTGTACCAAGCACCAAGAGCTTGGTATGGCACTTTGACCAATTATCTTTTGTGCAGTGGTTTTCAAAGAGGATTGATTGACCAAACATTATTCATCAAGACACAAAAGGGACATATCTTGCTTGTTCAAATATATGTGGATGACATTATCTTTGGATCTACCAAGAAGGAGTTATGTGATGATTTTGAGAAGCTTATGAAAGATAAGTTTCAAATGAGTTCTATGGGAGAACTTACCTTCTTTTTGGGTTTACAGGTCCAACAAAAAAAGAAAGGCATTTTTATCAGTCAAGATAAATACGTCAATGAGATTTTGAGAAAGTACAACTACACAGATGTGAAGTCTACCTCTACTCCAATAGATTTGGAAAAGTCTTTGGTTCAAGATGGAGATGCTGCTGATGTTGATGAACATCTTTATAGATCTATGATAGGATCTTTGATGTACCTTACAGCATCCAGGCCAGATATCATGTTTGCAGTCTGTGTATGTGCAAGGTTTCAGGTTTCTTCAAAGACATCCCATCTCTTAGCTGTCAAGAGAATCTTTAGATACCTTAAAGGAAAACCATCTTTAGGACTTTGGTATTTTAAGGATTCTCCATTGGAATTAGTTGCTTACACTGACAGTGACTATGCTGAAGCTACACAAGATAGGAAGTCAACCACTAGAGGTTGTCAGTTTTTGAGAAATAGACTGATCTCTTGGCAATGCAAGAAACAAACTGTAGTTGCCACTTCTACAACTGAGGCTGAATATGTGGTTGCTGCAAGTTGCTGTGGACAGGTTCTCTAGATACAAAATCAACTTCTGGACTATGGGATAAACAATGAAGTGTGAAATTGGTTACTCACTGATGCATTATTTGAGGGGGGGGGGAATGTTGTTTGTTCTTAAAGTGTTGGTTTTAATACCACACAACAAATGGTCATCAGTTCACCATGTGTTATAGACATCAAGAATTGACTAGTCCAGAGCAAACGGCTACTGGTAAAGACTTCTCAAATCTGTTGATAGTTTACTCAAAACTATATGGTTATCAATGCACCATATTTTTACAATGAAGCATTGGCTAGTCCAAAGCAAACGGCTATTGGTAAAGACTACTCAAATCCATTAATGGATGGTAGTTTGCCAAAAACTATACTTTGTGTGAATTTGTGAGCCAAAAGAATAGAGAGAATTGGTGAGCTTAAAAACAGACAAAGAGATGTGTGAAAAATAGACAGAGTGCAAAGTGAGTTAAAATAATTGAGAGATAAAATGTGAGCTTAAAAACAGAAAGAGAGATTGTGTGAAGCTATTTTTGAATGATACATAACTTTGGAGTTTGTACTACTTTTGGTGGAGAAGTTAATACTGCTAGGCTTATTTTAGTACTGCTAGATCAAATTTGGTACTGTTGGATGACCGTTAGTGCTGCTCGAGCCCTAACAGAATTTTTCATTAATAAATAGAGCCGTTGAGATATTTTCGCCAAATACCTACGATATAGGGTTTGACTAATTAGAAGTTTGTGATCTTTGTATATATATTCGCTTGATTTACTCACGATAAACTCATATTTCTTTAAGTCGGTCAAACCATATCTCTACGTTTTCTCTAAATAATCTCAATTACCTTTCTCTAGCCTTCATACTTTCCTAAACGATCATATCCCACATACTTAATCATCTTTTTACTCATGGCTAGTTTGGAATTTTGTAATAAGCACAACATGGCAGCGTTCTTGGAAAAGTCTACAGGGAGTGAGGGATTTCATCAAGTTATTGACTTCCTAAGTCAAAGTCATATCAGCTATGATCTCACTAAGAAGCCATAAATCTATATCTCATTCATCAAACAATTTTGGAGAACTGCTGAAGCTTCTACTGCCACTGATGGGGAGGTAATAATCACTGCTATCATTGATGGCCAATCCAAGAATATCACTGAATCCTCCTTAAGAAGACATCTCAAGTTGGAAGATCATGAGGGTATCACTTCTATTCCCAACTCAGAGATTTTTGAGCTGCTTGCACTCATGGGGTATCAACCAGATTCAGATAAGTTAACGTTTCAGAAGGGTGTTTTCTCACCTCAATGGAGGTTTCTTATACATACTCTACTTCATTGTCTTAGCCCTAAGAAGACTGCTTGGGAGCAGTTTAGTAGTAACATAGCTACTGCTCTTATTTGCTTAGTAACAAATAGGAAGTACAACTTCTCTAGGCTGATTTTTGAACATATGGTCACAAACATAGAAAGCCCCCATAAGTTTTTAATGTATCCTAGGTTTATTCAAATTTGCCTAGATATGTAGAAGAAACAGCTTAAGACACATTCCAAAACATATCATGTACCTTCTCTAAATAACAAGGTTTTTAATAACATGAGGAGACTTACCAAAGGATATACAGGGGTAGAAATTGGGTTATTTCTGACTATGCTTACTTCGCCTATGCCTGAATCTTCACCTACACCTTCATCTTCACCATCAAGGATCACATCATCACCTTCACTATTATCTGAACCTTCTACTAAACCTACCTTTGAACCTCAACCTTTACCTAATGCAGAGTACCATGTTCCATCACCTAATGAATCTCCTCTCCATGTTGTTCACTCATATAGAAGTGATGAGGGTAGCTTGAAACTAAATGAATTAACAAATTTGGTTATCAAACTATCTAAGCACACTTACAGTTTTGCATTCACTAAGCTTATTCTCAGGATTAAGAAGTTAGAGGCTACAATCAAGACTGGGAAAGCAAGCAAAAGAGCAAGGGTTGTGTTTTCAGAGGATAAAGAAGATGATTCTTCCAAACAGGGGAGGATAGATAAAGATCCTAACACCTACTTTGCTCAAGATGATGAAGTTGTTCATGATCAAGATACTGCTAAAAAAGGACAACTAAAAGATAGTACTGCTAGTATTACAGTTAGTACTGCTGCTATAAATATTAGTACTGCCAGAGAATTTCATAGTACTGCTGGAAGAGTTATATATGGCAGAAGGAGTAAAGTGGCAAGAAAGGATAAAGGCAAAGAAATCATGACAGAACCAGAGCCTGAGAAAAAGTCCAAGAAGTTATTGGAACAAGAGAGACTGGGTTTAGAAGAAGCTATCAGATTACAAGAAAAAGTTGATGAAGAGAAAAGAGCTCAAGTAGCAAGAGATAAAGAGATAGCAAGACAGATCTTAGCATTGGATGAAGAAAGAGTTACAACTGATCCTAAGACAACTAAGGATGTTGAGTGGAAGGATCCTTCAGTTCAAAAGTATTGGGATATGAAGAATAAACCAAAGTCAGAAGCTCAAGCAAGGAAGAACATGATTGTATACTTGAAGAATCAAAGTAATTACAAGATGAAAGACTTTGATGGAATGAGCTATGATGAAATTAGGCTAATTTTTGAAAAGATTTGGGATTTCAATCATAACTTTATGCCTATGGATTTGAAAATTGAAAAGGAAAAGAAGAAACCTGCTGAGTTTTAAGAGATTGAAAAAGAACAAATTAAGAAAGATACTACAGGAAAGAGGTAGAAATCTTTTCCTAGAAAAAGAACAAGAAGTACTACAAAGAGACAAAAGGTGGAACTAGAAGATGAGAAGGAAGATCTCAAAGGATATTTATACATTGTTCCAAGAGAAGATGTTGCTGTAGATGTTGATTCACTCTCTACAAAGTATCTAATTGTGGATTGGAAGACTTACACTTTGTCAAAAAACTTCATGTATTACCAAATCATCAAAGGAGATGGAAGCTCAAAGAACTACAAGATTCTGAGTGAGATGTTATATGATTTTGATAGACAAGATATAGTGGAGTTATACAGGCTGGTCAAAGAAAGGTATAGTTCCTCAAAACCAGAAGGATATGATTTAATGTTATGGGGAGACTTGCATACACTTTTAGAGCCTGATGAGGAGAGTTTAATATGGATGAATTAGAATAAGTATAATCTGATAAGTTGGAGTTTATGTGATTTATGTGGAGTTCACATTCTACTGATGCAAAATGGAATTGCCATACATATGCTTACAGAAAAGAAGTATCCTCTAAGTCAAGAAATGATATCAAAGATGCTGAGTAAGAGATTGGAGGTTGATCAAGAAAGCACACAAGCATATGAACTACTAAAGTTCATCAGATCACAAGTGAAGAAGTAGATAAGTGTTTGAAAGAATCATCATCAGAAGACAAGAAGATTTAATCTAGAAGAAACTTGATGATTTGGAGGTAAATCACAAGTTTAGGGGAGGATTGTTGGGAATAAATCTTCATCAAGAGTTAATACTGCCAAGGTATAACTAACAGTACTAATGGAGTTAGTACTGCCAGTACAAACTTAGTACTGCCAGTGTTAGTTAATACTGCTCGAAGAAAGGTTAATACTGCTGATGGTTAATGCTGCTGACTTGGAGATAAGGATGCAAAGAGATAAATATGGAATGTATATCTTATATATTTTAGGAAGATACGTGTATGATTAAATTGTGATTGATCCTAAAAGTTCGGTAGTTATCTTGTAAAGGACTCCTTGTGATGTATAAAAGGAGATCCTAAGTTAAGGTTTTATATACGCTTAAGAGAGAGATATACATCTTAGAGAAAGAACATATAGCTTCAAGGTTATAACCCTAGTACTAAGCAAGAGTACTCGTATTATTAATCTAATAATATTAAAGCGTTTTGTGTTTTATTCATTGTTCATTGTCTGGTACTGTTTCATTGATTAATACTTCTAGAGTATTAAAGTGTAGATTCCGCATACACTTTGATATACAAACAAAGTCTCAACCATTGTTATTTTAGTTTCATCCAAGGTAACATACACTTTACAAGGTAAAGAATCGATCAAGGCTTGGGATCAACAATAGTTGGCATAAAATAAGTAGTAAAACTTGATACATAAATAACACCTACACAATGACACGTCAAGTTTTTGGCGCCGCTGCCGGGGAGTGGGAATTAATCTTGATTTTAATTGATATTTTGGTTTTTATATTAGATTAGATCAAACCCTTAGGATTAGTGTAATTTAGATTAGTGTATAATTTTGTGTATTCTGTATATTTACTTGTATATTTGTGTGTTTATTTGTTTGCGTGTTTAATTGATTTTCATAATACACTATTCTGGTCGATAAACTAATACGGCATATCTACGTCCATTGGATACATCGTATCCAACTTTTTATCCAATACAGCATATTCGCTCAAAAGGATTAATACGGCGTATTCACTTTAATTGAATACGACGTATCGATCATTTAAAACAGAATCTGAGATTTCTTATTTAATTTTCGTGCTTAATTTTTCTATCTTTCTTCAGAGCAAATCCTGCTGTTGTTTTTACCTTTGTAGCACATCATACTTATCAGAGCTATTTGATTGAAGAAAGAGATAGCAGACAAGGAAACAAAATCAACTATGAGAGAATTTGCAGCTAATGACCAAGAAGATTGTTATTTAGGAATTACAAGCATTATGGTGTATGAAAAAAATGCTTATGAACTAAAAGGAAAATTCCTTGATGATTTACACATGAATGCTTTTAATGAAACTCATAGGGAAGACGCGGTCGAACATATCAAATACTTCCTTAAAATTGTTGACTCAATAGATTTACCCAATGTAAATCAAGATAAACTCAGAGTTGTTGTTTTCCCAATCTCATTTGCTGGAGATGCATGGAGATGGTTTGATGGAATTAAAGGATCAATTACTAGTTAGGTCGATTTGACTGCTAAGTTTTTTGGAAAATATTACCCGCCTTCTCGCACTGGAAAAGTTAACACCCCAATAATCAAATGGGACCCTACTAATCCTAAATTTGAAAACTGGTTGGCCTCAAAGTTGGTATACTACAAAACAATGGATATATTCACTAAAGGAGCTTTGTGGGACTACTGGAAGATGGGGAGTGACGAAATTGAGCCTACAAATGAAGAAACTTCCAATCTTGAGGAAACTTATAACACCCTGTGTTTTCAAGTCATTGACGACGTCGATAAATCTATTATTTATTTTTAGTGTCGTACGCGTTTGCTTATAATTTCATGTATTAAGTAAAATCGCGTAAGCTAAAAATTTGCATTCAATGTAAACGGGCACCAAACAATTAAGCGTTTACATCAATCAAGTATTACATAACTATTTTGAGAATAATTATGGTCATTGTTCATTTATTTTTATTGGTTACGTAAATTTATACGTTTCGCGATAAAGTACATTTAGACATACCCGGAACCACGTTAATTAATCTACGCTTCAACAAATGCCAAATATTATTTTCAATGACCAAAGTTAATAAAACTTTGGCACACTTATGGCCTATATGGACGTCCCACTTAAAAGGAAATAAGCAAGACTTATACATTTCAAAGTTATGCACTTCTAATTAAAAGCCACACATCATTTTACTTCAAGTAATACATGATATTTTCACAAAATATATATAAAATCAACTAGCTCTTTTCCTTACCTTATTTTCGTGTATAAGGAGTCCTAGGAGACATGAAGCACACATTTTTACTAGCTAAGTCTTTTGTACAACATCAACTCATGATTGTTAGGACTAGACTTAGTAGTTTTGACCAAGACTTTTCCCAAAACTCTCCCATTGTTCCACTTTGACCATATAATCTCCTTAAGACCATCATTTGGTTCCCAAGACCTCTATTTCATCTTTGACCATCTAATATCATATATATACTAGTATGAAAGAGTAAGAACACACATATACACAAAAACACTTGGTAAAAATCAAAAGAATCCTCTCTTTCTCTCCTTATGTAGCCACGGCTACAAACACCCCTTCTAAACAATTCATACAAATTTTTCTTCAAAACATACAAGCCTTCATACACTATATCTAAGATACCTCAAGATGGTTTAAGGGTTTGATCAAGCCTTTACAAGTAGTTATCAAGAAAAGGAAGCTAGGGTTTATATTTGGAAAACTAGGGTTTTCTTGTTTGCAAGCTTGGTTTAAAAATCTAAACAAGGGTTTAGATTGTATTTCTCATCATCATACATCACTTTGAGGTTATCTATAAACCTTTATGTCTTTACTTTTATCATTTTTATGAGTATATATGTTCTATATAGTTAAGTCACCATTTAGGGTTTTAAACATGTTAAATGGATAACTTACTTGTGATTATGATTTTTTTAACACTTTTTCATATGAACTTGTGATCTTGGACTAATGGACAAATTATGGATCTTGGACTATATAATATATATGACATAAGTATATTATGAGTTATAAAGAAATTGTGGTAATTATTTAGTTGAAAAGTATAGAAAGTAAGTTATAAAAACAAAGTTATACGAGTGTACCTATTTATTTCAATGGGACTGTTTTGGGTCGACTTTTGAAACATTGACATTTAAAAAAGATATTACATCTCATTACGATTTCCAAAAAGGATAAGAAACTCGAAAACGGATTAATAACGAAAAAGATACGCTAATTACAAGTTATACGTTAATTAAACGGATTTATAAAATAACTTTAATAAATATTATACAAAACAGAAAGTTTGGTAATTTTAACAGATTATACATATTTTTAGGATTCCAAAACAATAAGAAACGTAATTTTTCGATTAAAAACCAAGAAGTTATAATTACGCAAGTTTAGTATACTTTGAAAATGTATAAAAATATTTTTATAAAATATGTTATAAAAAGTACTGTTCATAGACAAAACATGAAATTTTTGTAAACTTCAATAAAAAAATACTAACTTTCAATTACGAGAACGTGCTCGAAAGAATTACTAAAAACGGAACTAAAACGAATAAAATACGACGTTTACAATAATCCGAGTTAATAAAAGTAATTTTATAAACTATGAACAGTAAAATTACTGTTCATCAGAAGACCCACTTATTAAAAATGTGATAATTTTGATAACATAGATGTAGTCGAAGGAGTCGCTAAAATCGGGATTAAAACGAACAAGTTATTGCATTTACGGGTATTACGACAATTAAATTTATAAAAGTAAATTTATAAAATGCCATGAATAGTAAAATTACTGTTCATCAGAAGGTTATAAAATATAAAAATGTAATATTTTTATACATCATCTCAATACGAAGAAGTGGACGTAAGAAACGTGAGAAACTGGTTTAAAACGGGAAAGTTATGCTAGTTTTACTAAAACGATAATTATAATCGTTTTCACTCTATAACAACGATTTCTAAATTACAAATAGACGGTGATGAAGCTATATAGAATTATATGTGGTTATCAAAGTACTATATTACTAGGGAGTTTTATAATGAGGCCTCTTTGGGGTGGCGTATCGACGAGTTGTTGGATTTACGATTTAAAGTGTCTTAGCTCCTCATACGTCACTACATGACCTCTTAATTATGATAGCCCGAACGATAGTATGATGAGCTATATAGGAATATATGATATTTATTAATCGAAGTACATGGTACTTATACGACCTATGTTAATTTAGGTTGCATTCAATCATTTACGTGACGCTTTATCATATATTGGATTATCAATTAACTCGAGTGAGTTCCATAAAGCCCCCACATTGTTACGATTTCGATGATTTTATAGACCTTGGGGAGAAACATCTTTGTTTAAAAAAATTGGATGTCAAAGTGTATAATTAAATGCTTACGTGTTTGCCTAAGTAGCGATAACCCAAGTTGAGCCCATTATCATGAACTGTCAATTGCATAGATGTAGTTGTGAATTACATTATGTGAGCACGAATGTTATGAATAGATCTATTTGGGATTGACCTCCCCGTTTGGCTGATTAGCTATCACTAGGAACGAATGTTATAGCATGTCGGATTTGGGATGTTTAGGGTTGGACATCTGATCGGGCAGAATAGCAATATTTATTATTGCGAATATAATTGTCGAGCTTCAGTGGACATGAGCCTTAGGAAAAAGAATTAGGTTTTGTGATGTCTGCACTAAGCATTATCACAGGGAGAGTCTTGCGGTCTTGCATATTATAATTTACTAACCTATGAATTCACCAACATTTTTGTTGACGTTTTAAAGCAATGTTTTCAGGTGGTCAATAGGCACGAGGTGCCAGGGATACATTGGTGGTTTTGATTTGGATATCATGCATTAAAGATTTTGTCGCATTACATTTTGTATAACTGTTATGGGCAAGAAATCTTTGTATTTGTACAAGTGGACAAGTAAAGCTTCGCTTATGTAACAGAAATACATTGTTAATTCCAATGTAATCAGTTTTTAAAATGACTTTTTGTCGTTCTATATACATCTTGTGTTATTAATCTAAGAAGTAACACGCTCGGAACCCTTATTCCGCTGCACCCGCAATTTTGGGTGTTACAGATTGGTATCCAGAGCCAAGGTTATAGAGAACTAGGTCAAATGATTTTAGCTGACTATTAACCGTTTTCAAACATAGGCATTCCGTAAAAAGGGGTTAGTACGGACACACTAGTTTGTTGCATTAGTTAGTTTGGACTAGATGCATTCATAATGATATACGTGGTTATATATATTATCGTATATTAAAATCAAAGCCTTATAAAATATACTCATATATGTTATTTATGTTGGTCACGAGTAGTCTTGTCAAGCTGATTCCGAGTTACCTATAACGACCTGTTCACTCTGAGGCACGATCATGGAGTATCCCATCTGAGGATCCTTACGAGGGTGCAGCCATACAGTTTTTGTTTTTACTGGAGCAGCAACCCCCACGTTCTCCAGAGTATGTACCTAATCCCATAGAGCTGGAGGATCATGTACCAGTGTACATTCCTGAGCCTGAGCACCCTGAGGACTTAGTGCCAGCTGAGGATGAGGCACCTATAGAGGCATACATTACTGAGATTGCTTATGCACCTCCACCACCACCATCCTTTTTACCCTCACTTATCCGACCAACCCACGGTACTAAAGCAAGCTATGGCTCCAGAGAGAAGCTACACACCATCCACTATCATCTTACTACTCCCCATCAGGGACCCCCCATGTTACCATATACCACCACATGTACCATCCCCTAGGCCACAAGCTGATATACCAGTCTGACACTCCGCCTCCAGAAAGATCTACTACATACTGCCGACCCCAGACATGGTGTGAGGTTGGGGAGAGTTCTGTTACTGCTGGTGCGAGACAGCCAGGACCCACTATGGCCCGTAGGGTCGATTGTAGTTCTGTAGACACTATGGAGACTAGGGTCCAAGATACTTGGAGGAGGATGATGGCCGCCTTAGAGGTGGTCAACTTGAGGGTCAGTTACCAGGTATATGTGTCGCTAAGTATAGAGAGTTCGGAGTTTTACTCATGACATCACGATGCCCAGAAGGATCATGCAGCTAGAGCTGAGATTGAGATATTGAGGAGAGAGAGACTTGCTTACGAGCAAGAGAGAATTGAGACCCGTTAGGCCTTGGCTAGATCTGAGGCTTACAGCAGCGCATTAGAGGCACGGATTACAGTGTTGGAGACTCAGGCGGGTCACCTCGAGTGGCAGCGTCAGGATGCGGATGATCACGCGACGAGACATATCATGCATATTCAGGCCTTGGAGGCTGGAGCACGCGATGACACCTAAGAGGACACTGGTAGTAGTGCCTAGGGTTACCTTTCTATCATATTGTATCTATACTATATAGCCTGCTAAGTTTTTATGGGTTACTCCCAGCTAGCAGGCGGTATAGATCTTTTGTTTGGATTAGCTATCTTGTATAGATCTTTTGTCTTTTGTTTAGCTATGTTGTATAGCCTACTAAGTATTACGGGTAACTCCCGGCTAGTAGGACTCTAGGTTTATTTTCATTTTGTAACCTAGCAGTAGGGAATCATTGTGTACTAAACAGATCATGTATGTTTCCAAATTATATATGGAATGGATGTATTATGTTATGTCGATCTTGTGTTGATTGTTTCACTGTGTGATGTGATCTCATTTTATTTATATGCATATGTTATAGGTACGGTATGATTGTATTAAAATCTAACGGGTATTGTATTTTCTTGTGATTGAAGAAAATGGCACCAAAATGAACCACAAGGTCAACACCAGTCACACCAGCCCCAACAGCAACCACCACAACTGTTACTGAGGCGCAACTTCAGGCCTTAATTGACCAAGGAGTTGTTGCTGCAATGGCTGAAGCAGAAGCAAGTAGAGTTAGGAATGGCTACGACAGCAATGGTTCAAGACCAAGGCCAACACAAGCTGTTCGCGAATGCTCTTACTTGGAATTCCTGAAATGCAAACCTTTGGACTTTAAAGGCACTGAGGGAGTCGTCGGACTCACTCGATGGTTTGAGAAAATGGAGTCTGTGTTTAGCATTAGCAATTGCACAGCATCTTGTCAAGTCAAATTTGCGACTTGCACTCTACAAGACGATGCTCTTACATGGTGGAATGCCCATGTTAAGACCACTACTCCCGAAGCAGCTCATGTCATGCCATGGGCAACACTGAAGAAAATGATGACTGATAAATACTGCCCGAGGGGTGAGATCAAGAAGATTGAGACTAAGATGTGGAATCTTAAGGTTAAGGGCACCGATGTGGTGGCCTACAATCGACGATTTCAGCAACTAGCGTTGATGTGTGCCAGGATGTTCCCAGAAGAGGTAGACAAGATTGAAAAGTATATCGGTGGCTTGCCCGATATGATACTTGGCAGTGTAAAGGCATCAAAGCCGAAAACCATGCAAGAGGCTATCGAGTTTACAACTGAGTTGATGGATGAGAAGACCCATGCCTATGCTGAACGTCAGGCAGAAAAGAAAAGAAAGAATGTTGATCTTTCCAAGAACAATCAAAACCTACAACAGCAAAATAAGAGGCAGAACACAGGCCATGCCTACACTGCTGGCAATAGTGACAGGAAACCATACGCCGGGTCTAAACCTATGTGTTCCAAGTGTAATTACAATCATAAAGGTCCTTGTCCACCTAGGTGCAATAACTGCAAAAAAAGGTTGCGCCTCTGGCAAGGATTGTAGAAGCTAACCTGCAAATGCTAACAACAACAACAACAATAATCAGAAGGGAAATGGTTGCTATGAGTGCGGATCTCAAAGACACTTTAAAAGAAACTATCCAAAACTGAAAAACAATGACCGTGGTAATCAACCTGGGAATGACAGGGCTCCAGCGAAGGTGTATGTGGTTGGAAATGCGGGGGCAAACCCAGACAACGTCGTTGCGAGTATGTTCCTTCTATACTTATATCTTATTTGATACGGGTGCCAATAGGATTTTTGTGTCTACTGCATTTAGCTCCAAAATTGACATCACGCCATCTACCCTAGATCACTATTATGATGTCGAACTAGCTGACGAGAGAATAATTGGGTTAAAGAATATCCTTATTGGTTGCACATTAAACTTCCTAAACCATCCATTCAGCATAAACTTAATGCCTGTAGAACTTGGTAGTTTTGATGCTATAATCGGTATGGATTGGTTGGCGAAGTACCAAGCGGTCATTGTGTGTGCCGAGAAGATTGTTCGCATCCCCTGGGGAACTGAAACCTTAATCATACACGGTGATGGAAGCAACCAGGGAAATGTGACACGATTAAACATCATTTCGTGCACTAAAACGTAGAAGTACATGCAAAAAGGATTTCCTATCTTTTTGGCACATGTCACTGCAAAGGAGGTTGAAGACAAGTCGGAGAAGAAGCAACTTGAGGATGTGCCAATAGTTTGAGACTTTCCTGAAGTATTTCTTGAGGATTTCCTGGGTCTTCCTCCGACTTAACAAGTGGAGTTTCAAATTGATTTGGTACCTGGTGTTGCACCTGTAGCACGGGCACCTTATCGATTGGCGACTTCCGAAATGAAAGAGTTATCGGAGCAACTGAAAGAGCTGTCCGACAAAGGCTTTATAAGACCCAGTTCCTCACCCTGTGGAGCTCCGGTCTTGTTTGTCAAGAAGAAGGATGGATCATTCCGGATGTGTATTGACTATCGGGAATTAAACAAACTGATAGTGAAGAACTGTTATCCACTCCCCAGAATCAATGATTTATTTGATCAGCTTCAATGGTCGAGTGTCTACTCGAATATCGACCTAAGGTCAGGTTATCACCAACTGAGGGTTCGAGAAGAAGACATTCCGAAGACCGCCTTTAGAACCCGTTATGGCCATTACGAATTTCATGTTATGCCGTTTGGTTTGACAAACGCACCTGCAGTATTCATGGACCTTATGAATCGGGTGTGCAACCATATTTGGATAAATTCGTGATTGTCTTTATTTATGATATTCTGATATATTCGAAGAACAAGCAAGAACACGAAGAGCACCTTAAGCTAATCTTAGAGTTGCTTAAGAAAGAGGAGTTGTATGCCAAATTTTCCAAGTGTGAATTTTGGATTCCCAAAGTACAGTTCCTCGGTCATGTGATTGATAGTGAAGGAATTCATGTGGATCCAGCCAAGATTGAATCCATTAAAGATTGGACATCTCCTAAGTCACCAACGGAGATTCATCAATTTTTAGGTCTTGCTGGGTATTATCGAAGATTCATTGAAGGGTTTTCAAAGATCGCCAAACCAATGACCAAGCTTACTCAAAAGAAGGTCAAGTTTGTTTGGGGCGATAAACAAGAAGCAGCTTTTCAACTGTTGAAGCAGAAGTTGTGCAGTGCACCAATCCTTGCATTACCTGAGGGAAGCGAAGATTTCATCGCATACTGCGACGCTTCAAAGAAGGGTTTGGGCGTTGTGTTGATGCAAAGAGAAAAGGTGATTTCTTATGCATCACGCCAGTTGAAAATTCATGAGAAGAACTATACAACGCATGATTTGGAACTTGGAGCAGTAGTGTTCGCTCTCAAAATTTGGAGGCACTATCTGTATGGAACCAAGTGTATAGTGTTCACTGATCATAAGAGCTTACAACACATTCTTGATCAGAAGGAACTAAACATGAGACAACGCCGATGGTTAGAGTTGCTTAGTGATTACGATTGCGATATTCGTTATCACCCGGGGAAAGCCAATGTCGTTGCTGATGCTTTGAGCAGGAAAGAACGAGAACCACCATTAAGAGTTCGAGCCTTAGTCATGACTATTAGTTTGGACCTTCCCAAACAAATCTTGAATGCTCAGACTGAAGCACGGAAACCAGAGAACATCAAGAATGAAGATGTTGGAGGAATGTTGGTTGAAAACGCTAAAAATCCAGAGGCGATTAGGACGGAAAAGTTGGAACCCCGTGCGGATGGAACCCTATGCCTCAATGGCAGGAGTTGGCTACCTTGTTATGGCGATTTGCGGACGGTGATCATGCACGAGTCCCACAAATCAAAGTACTCCATACATCCGGGTTCCGAGAAGATGTACCAAGATATGAAGAAGCTATATTGGTGGCCCAATATGAAAGCCGACATCGCCACCTATGTTAGCAAGTGTTTGACCCATGCTAAAGTCAAGGCTGAACATCAAAGACCATCAGGATTGTTGGTACAACCCAAGATACCAGAATAGAAGTGGGACAACATCACTATAGATTTTGTCACAAAGATCCCTAAGACGTCGCAAGGCTACGACACCATTTGGGTGATTGTTGACCGACTCACTAAGTCTGCGATCTTTAAACCGATAAGAGAGACTGATCTGATGGATAAACTTACAAGAATATACCTAAAGGAGGTTGTCATGAGACATGGAATACCTATTTCAATCATTTGTGATCGCGACCCAAGATTCGCATCTAATTTCTAGAGGTCACTTCAGAACGCTTTGGATACTAATTTGGATATGAGTATTGCGTATCATCTACAAACAGACGGGCAAAGCGAGAGGACCATTCAAACTCTCGAGAATATGCTACGTGCTTGTGCGATTGATTTTGGAAAGGGTTGGGTTAACCATTTGCCATTAGTCGAGTTTTCATACAACAATAGCTATCACGCTAGCATCAAGGCCGCACCATTCATAGCACTTTATGGTCAAAAGTGTCGTTCACCTGTTTGTTAGACCAAAGTTGGAGAACCTCAAATCCTCGGTCCTGAACTAATTCAAGAGACCACTGAGAAAATGATCGAGATCAAGCAAAGGATGCAAGCCGCTCGTAATCGAAAGAAGAGTTACGCCGATCTGAAGCGTAAACTGATGGAATTCCAAGTCGGGGATAAAGGTATGCTTAAAGTTTCGCCTTGGAAAGGGGTCGTATGTTTTGGCAAACGGGGGAAGTTAAACCCCAGGTATGTAGGACCTTTCAAGGTGTTAGAAAAGGTTGGAGAGGTTGCTTACAAGCTCGAGCTTCCTGAAGAGCTGAGCTGAGTTCATAATACATTCCATGTGTCCAACCTAAAAAAGTGTCATGCCGACGAACCATTAGCCATTCCGTTGGATGGACTTCATCTTGATGACAAGCTTCATTTTGTTGAGGAACCAGTAGAAATAGTGGGTCATGAAGTTAAACGGTTGAAGCGAAGCTAGATCCCATTAGTCAAGGTTTGATGGAACTCCAAGAGAGGTCCTGAGTTCACGTGGGAATGTAAAGACCAATTAAAGAAGAAATATCCACACCACTTCACCAAGACCGCACCGTCATCAAGTGCTGCATCGTGAGCCTTGAGGACAAGGCTCGTTTAACGGGGGAAGTCTATAACACCCCATGTTTTCAAGTCATTGATGACGTCGATAAATCTACTATTTATTTTTTGTGTCGTATGCGGTTGCATGTAATTTCATGTATTAAGTAAAATCGCGTAAGCTAAAATTTTGCATTCAATGTAAACCGGCACCAAACAATTAAGCATTTACATCAATCAAGTATTACATAATTATTTTGAGAATAATTATGGTCATTGTTCATTTATTTTTATTGATTACGTAAATTTATTACGTTTCACGATAAAGTACGTTTAGACATACCCAGAACCACGTTAATTAATCTACGCTTCAACAAATGCCAAATATTATTTTCAATGACCAAAGTTAATAAAACTTTGGCACACTAATGGCCTATATGGACGTCCCACTTAAAAGGAAATAACCAAGACTTATACATTTCAAAGTTATGCACTTCTAATTAAAAGTCACACATCATTTTACTTCAAGTAATACATGATATTTTCACAAAATATATATAAAATCAACTAGCTCTTTTCCTTACCTTATTTTCGTGTATAAGGAGTCCTAGGAGACATGAAGCATAAATTTTTAATAGCTATGTCTTTTGTACAACAGCAACTCATAATTGTTAGGATTAGACTTAGTAGTTTTGACCAAGACTTTCCCCAAAACCCTCCTATTGTTCCACTTTGACCATATAATCTCCTTAAGGCCCTCCTTTGGTTCCCAAGACCTCTATTTCATCTTTGACCATCTAATATCATATATATACTAGTATGAAAGAGTAAGAACACACACATACACAAACACACTTGGTAAAAATCAAAAGAATCCCCACTTTCTCTCCTTATGTAGCCACGGCTACAAACACCCCTTCTAAACAATTCATACAAATTTTTCTTCAACACATACATGCCTTCATACACTATATCTAAGATACCTCACGATGGTTTAAAGGTTTGA
This sequence comes from Tanacetum coccineum, assembly GCA_026074375.1. Taxonomy (NCBI): domain Eukaryota; kingdom Viridiplantae; phylum Streptophyta; class Magnoliopsida; order Asterales; family Asteraceae; genus Tanacetum; species Tanacetum coccineum. The sequence goes on from BQNB010029634.1 coordinate 43,606, forward strand.
TCAAGCCTTTACAAGTAGTTATCAAGAAAATGAAGCTAGGGTTTATATTTGGAAAACTAGAGTTTTCTTGTTTGCAAGCTTGGTTTAAAATTTTAAACAAGGGTTTAGATTGTATTTCTCGTCATCATACATCACTTTGAGGTTATCTATAAACCTTTATGTCTTTACTTTTATCATTTTTATGAGTATATATGTTCTATATAGTTAAATCACCATTTAGGGTTTTAAACATGTTAAATGGATAACTTACTTGTGATTATGATTTTTAACACTTTTTCATATGAACTTGTGATCTTGGACTAATAGACAAATTATAGATCTTGGACTATATAATATATATGACATAAGTATATTATGAGTTATAAAGAAATTGTGGTATTTTAAATTGTTAAAAAGTATGTATAAAACAAGTATATAAAAGACACAAAAGGGGATGTTTGGATTCGAAATCCAAACAGTGGGTTTGACATTTTAAAAAGATATTACATCTCGTGACGATTCCAAAAAGGTAAGAAACTCGAAAAACGGATTAATAACGAAAAAGATACGCTAATTACGAGTTATACGTTAATTAAACGGATTTATAAAATAACTTTTACAAATATTATACAAAACAGAAAGTTTGGTGATTTTAACAGATTATACATATTTTTAGGATTCCAAAACAATAAGAAACGTAATTTTTCGATTAAAAACGAAGAAGTTATGAATTACGCAAGTTTATATACTTAAAATGTATAAAAATATTTTTATAAAACTATTTTTATAAAAAGTTACTGTTCATGACAGAAACATTAATTTTTGTAAACTTCATAAATAAATAGAACTTTCAATTACGAGAACGTGCTCGAAAGAATTACTAAAAACGGAGCTAAAACGAATAAAATACGACGTTTACGATAATCCGAGTTTATAAAAGTAATTTTATAAACTATGAACAGTAAAAATTACTGTTCATCTGCAGACCCCACTTATTAAAATGTGATAATTTTGATAACAAAGCTGTGGTCGAAGGAGTCGCTAAAATCGGGATTAAAACGAACAAGTTATTGCATTTACGGGTATTACGACAATTAAATTTATAAAAGTAAATTTATAAAATGCCATGAATAGTAAAATTACTGTTCATCAAAAGGTTATAAAATATAAAAATGTAATATTTTTATACATCATCTCAATACGAAGAAGTGGACGTAAGAAACGCGAGAAACGGGTTTAAAACGGGAAAGTTATGCTAGTTTTACTAAAACGATAATTATAAACGTTTTCACTCTATAACAACGATTTCTAAATTACAAATAGACGGTGATGAAGCTATATAGAATTATATGTGGTTATCAAAGTACTATATTACTAGGGAGTTTCATAATGAGGCCTCTTCGGGGTGGCGTATCGACGAGTTGTTGGATTTACGATTTAAAGTGTCCTAGCTCCTCATACGTCACTACATGACCTCTTAATTATGATAGCCCGAACGATAGTATGATGAGCTATATAGGAATATATGATATTGGTTAATCGAAGTACATGGTACTTATACGACCTATGTTAATTTAGGTTGCATTCAATCATTTACGTGACGCTTTATCTGTGATATTGGGATTATCATTAACTCGAGGTGAGTTCATAGCCCCACATTTTTACGATTTCAATGATTTATAACCTTGGGGTGGAAACATGCTTTGTTTTATAAATTGGACGCAAGTGTATATTTTATATTGCTTACGTGTTTGCCTAAGTAGCGATAACCCAAGTTGAGCCCATTATCATGAACTGTCAATTGCATAGATGTAGTTGTGAATTACATTATGTGAGCGTGAATGTTATGAATAGATCTATTTGGGATTGACCTCCCCATTCGGGTGATTAGCTATCACCGGGAATGAACGTTATAGCATGTCGGATTTGGGATGTTTAGGGTTGAACATCTGATCGGGCAGAATAGCAATATTTATTATTGCGAATATAATTGTCGAGCTTCAGTGTCATGAGCTTAGGAAAACGTAATTGGATTTTGTGATGTCTGCATCTGTTGCATTATCACGGGGAAAGTCTTGCGGTCCTGCATATTATAATTTACTAACCTATGAATTCACCAACATTTTTGTTGACGTTTTAAAGCAATGTTTTCAGGTGGTCAATAGGCACGAGGTGCCAGGGATACATTGGTGGTTTTGATTTGGATATCATGCATTAAAGATTTTGTCGCATTACATTTTGTATAACTGTTATGGGCTAGAAATCTTTGTATTTTGACAAGTGGACAAGTAAAGCTTCGGCTTATGTAACAAATACTTTGTTAATTCCAATGTATCAGTTTTAAACGACTTTTTGGTCGTTCTGTATACATCTTGTGTTATTGATCTATGAAGTAACACGCCCCGGTCCCTTATCCTGATGCAACCCAATTTGGGGGTGTTACAAAACTAATCACAATGATGAACAAGAAATCGGTGAAATTTTTACGATTGAAACAAACTTGTTTGATTATGAAACACCGCTGTGCGAAAAATTCCAACGAGTTTATACTTTCCTACTCAGATAGGGATCATGATCTCCTCTACTTAAAGTTATTGATGTGATTTATCCTTATGAAGAGTATAAGAATGATTGGATTTATGAGTAGAACGAAAACATACTATGGGTATAAGAAAACCCATGGACCGACGCTGGAGTATGGACTAAACCAGCTCTAGTTGAGCATTATTGTAAACCATTTAATTATAAAAGTGGATATTCATAGTGCCCTACTTGTAGGTGGAAAAAAGACGGTTATTATAATGGAGGAAACTTACTAGGAGCTTGCATAGTAGGAAACACGCTCCGTTACCAAGATTTAAAATGGTACGGTGCTTTGAAGGATAGCGAGCTGAAAGATGAAGCTTTAATAAATAAGGCTATCATGGAAGGATTAATCGATGATGAATCAAGTAACAATGGTTGGAGAAGATGGGACGGCTATGAGATTTCCTACCATGATCAAGAAGAAAGAGAATATGAAAATGGACATGAAGATAGGGAAATATGTAAATTGTTTGATGATCATAAGTTACCGGTTTGCAATATAAGAAGATTCGAGATGATCAAGTATTCATTCGGAGATGACGAAGAGTATGTTGTTGTTGAAGAAGACGAATACGATGATTTGATGAACACAAGCAAAGATGCATGCCGAGCATACCAAGAAATCTTTCGCATGATGGATGAAGGATTGATGGTAACCAGAAATGAGTAGAAAGAACGAAGGAAAAAGTCTAACTTAAAGACTTCGATGTAAAGAAAAGTGCTTCCCGGAAGATAACCCGGATTGTTATTTATTTTTATCAAGTCTGTCTTCCCAGACATCAATACGGCGTATCCGCTCCATACCATACGACGCATTAAATGTATTGACGTTATCAATCCTTTATTTTTATGCACTTTTAAATCATTGTTGTCAGCTCTATCAATACGCCGTATTCATGCACATGATACGGCGTATTTAACAGACTGACCCGTATTTACTATTTAGTTTAATTTAAATTAACCGTAGGTACCAAGATAAGAATGCATCGTTTTTCCTATAATTTGCATAGGACCTCGCTGAAAGAAAAGAAATCGACAATGTTGGTGGAGAATCTACGATCTGAAAATTTTGAAGTGTTGGAGTCTTGAAACCCTAAGATAGTCGTTCAACACGTTCTTGCTCATAAAGTCAACATGGAGAATCTACCGAGAAAAATATCAGGGTGGTTTCTCATTATAATTCTTTTAAATTCCTGTTTTTAATGTTTTATCTATACAACGAGGATGTTGTATAATTCAAGTGGGGGGGTGGAATTAGAATGATACTTGTCCTATTTTTCACATTAAAATGCTTAAATTATGCTCAAATTTAAAAAAAATTCAAGCATACTTTTGTGAAATTACTTGATACATAACCCGCACACAATAACCCTTGTTAGATATTGTGAGGATTTAACCTTATCCGTTTCCAAATGTTTACCCAAATTCCATAAAAATATGAGTGTGCCGGTGATGTTGTAGACTTTAGAACTTGGCTTGGTATATCTATTCGAGACCACAATAATGAGTACTATGGATTTAGATGGAGTAACTTGTTTAAATTGGTAAATTTTTAGGATTACACCCAAAAAGCCTTTATATGTTGTTTATTAACTAACTACACTGGTTAGTTAACCCCCGTATAAACCCTTTGTTTACTCTCATTTTAAGAGTAAGATACCCCTAGAACAACCCGTAGAGCCAATCCTTTAGGAATTACACCAACTATCTGTTTTGTTACACCTTTACACCTTAGCCTACCCTGTTAGATTATGTCCATTTATCAGTTGCTAGTTGCTTAAAGTGTAAAGTATGTATTTCTATCTTTGGTAGGGTTGGGAAGAAATTTGCACATTGCAAATGGAATGTATAAAGTAGTCAAAACTCATGTATTTTTTACTACCACGAATATTGGTACGTCGAGAACAAGAATTACCAAAGGAATTATCTAGAGTTATTATGATCGTGAAGATGGTGAAATTACACCAAGTTTCGTATTATAGTGTTAGAAAAAAAATCAAATAAATTAGAAAAATCGCAACAAGAAAAGAGAGAAGGAAAGTTGAGAGATAATCGCAAGAGCTTAGACCGAAGGAATTATATGAAGGATCGAATATTCGTTGATATGTCTTAAAAATCAACGATGTAGAGTATTGTATAAAGTGGTAGATATCACCACTTGTATTAGTTTGTAAAGTATGGGATGATTAGGAAGTTGACCGTTACGAGAACGCCAACTTTAGTTGTTATTTTGGATCAACGATCAAGACGTTTGTAAATAGTTGTGCCTTAATCATGGTAACGATCAAGAAAAAGTGTCTAGTAACTTATATCTTGGACTTAGTCTATTTGTTTCGTAAATTTTTATCTAACAATAATTTATTTACCTTTCCTAATGATTAACCTTAGGTTTTACTCGAATGAGTATGTGATCGAATCGTGCATGTTTATTCCGTTGTTACGGCCATGTATGTGTGATTCAGCCACTTTGTTGGTTTATTAATTTTGGTGGAAGTTAGAAGATCCATACCCTATATCACTCTACTAATCCTATTCTTTAGCTTATTAGAGGTGGGAGTGAGCAGTCACATGTGTCTATCCCGTCGTTATGGGTGTGTATGTGTGGTCTTTTTTGCCCTTCTAGAATATTGGTGTCAGTAAAATCTAGATAAAGTGATCAAACCCTTATAAGACTTAAAAATAAAAACCCAATTTACCTCTATAAACTTGTTACTCCTTATCTCTAGTGGTGGAGATGTGTATCCTTGCCAAGCTTATGATAGAATACTCGTTACGACTGAGCAATTGAGAGAATTAGTTACATGTTATCACATAGATTAGTTGAGTGATTTGAGTGTTTTCATCTTCTTATTTCGTGAGGTGTTTGGTTGTCTACTTGTAATTGATCAAATGAATGCTTAACGGAAAAAAATCCTTAGGGATACATAAACTTCTAAAGGCTACTTGAGGACAAGTAGAATTCAAGTGGGGGATATTTGATGACATAAAATAACATCACTTTTATAACATCTTTTATCCCATGAAAATAACCCATTTTGTATAATTATTGCAAGAATTGTTACGTAATCGTTTGTATTTGAGAATTACAGTAATTATGGAGTACTTGGTGAAGATTAGCAAAAAGGCACGCATTCTAGAGCTTAAACGAAGACATTTGAAGAGTATTGTTCTGAAATCCTATACGCCATATCCATCAAGGAAGATACGGCATATCTGTGCCTGCACTTCACAAGAAACCACGAAGATATAAAGTCTAATACGCCATATCCAAGAGATATCTATACGCCGTATTCAATATAAAGTAATAAAATATTCTAGAAGATATCGAACGTGGTCTCTACTCTAAGAAACTCCCGATACGCCGTATCTATATCTCTCGATACGCCGTATCGACCAAATTCCAGAGAGTATAAATAGAAAACCTAAAAACGGGTTTTCGGTGTGCTTGATTATATTTTCGATACTAACCACAAAAGTCGATTTTCAGAAGACAAGAAGAGCAGAAGAGGTCAAGAAAAGCTACTAATTCTATAGGAAACACCTTGTAATCTCCTATACTCTTGTAATCGTTTGATTTTTGGTATCATTCGTTTAACTCGGTTAGTTTACCTTGGTTGGATTATTACTTTTGTATTGATTATGATGATTACGGGCTAATACCCTTGGGTATTAGCCATGATTATGAAGATTTAAATGTTTAGCTTATTTATATCGAATGCTTAATTTATCGTTGATTGCTTGTTTATGTTTATCAATTTATACTTGTTTACGTGATTTTGTATGCGACCTATCATTCAACTGGATCTAGTGATACCGACCAAGTTAGCTAGATGCCGGGATGACTCTCCATATAGTGATTTATATATCTAGATCAATAGGACCACAATTAATGCCCTATCTTTACCTTTGGGATATGTGAACAAGTTGGACAAGAAGGTTACCTAGGATCAATAAATAATGTATTGATTCTTTTGGTAAAGACTTGGACAGTGGACTATGAGAATATAAATTACCATAAAGTAGTAAGTGGGTAAAGTCTCTATGAGCTAGAGTTTAATAAGATCACCATTATTAATCACTTAAGATAAATTATAATTAGCAAATAGGATGCTTTATGCGGATACGTTTAATTGTGACAGAATTCTACGTGTCTAGGTTTTAGGAAGAAGTCCCGCCTAAATCTTGGAATGATATGCCTCCTTGAGATAAGTGTCATACCTCGTCATAGGCGGAAACACGGGAATGCAACATAATTATCAATCACAACACTAGATACAAAATAGAGAAATCTAAAATGCATAAATGAAAGTGTCATAATGGCCATCAACCTCAATAACTTTGAGTGATGTCCCACTGAAGAACACAACAAATAGTCACTTACAAATCCAAATGCCCACGCAGGGGTTCATACAATCTTAAACAATCCATCCTCAAGAAACAATCCATAACATACTTCAAAAGAATACTTCTCAAACATAATCCATACAGGATATACTTAAAGTCTGTTATCATACATCTCAATCTTAATGATCATTCTCTTCACCTGAAAATGATACTCAAAAACTGATAACATCAAATATTTAATACTTTTTGGTGGCAAAATACCCCTATATTACCTGCAAAAGTTTCACGCAAAATATAAATTTTAAACTTAAAAACATAAATATTACCTACATGACAGCACATCAAGTTTTTGGTGCCGTTGCCGGGGAGTGAAATTTTAATCTTAAATTTTATTTAAATATTTTTGTTATTAACATTAGATTATATTTAACCCCTAGGATTAGTGTAATTTAGATTAATTAGTGTAATTTAGGTTAGTGTAAAGTTTTGTAAAAATTTGTATATTAGCTTTTAATTGTTTGCTTAATTTAATTGTTTGTGTGTTTAATTGTTTTTCATTTACCACTGTTTGGTCGAGAAATCCTGATACGAGTATCCACTTCCATTGGATACGGTGTATCTAAATTTCTTATCCAATACAGCGTATTCATTCAACAGATTAATACGGCGAATTCAAATCAATTGAAAAGGCGTATCAATCGTCTGACATAATAAACAGAAACTGACTTCTTGTATTTGATTTTCGTGCTCGATTTTCTGTATTACTTTCTTTTTTGAACAAATCCTGCTGATATTTTTGTCATAGTTCAGAACGTACTAATCACATAATTTTGACTAAAGAAGATACAACAAGAATTATGACTGAACTAATTTTAAAAGAATGCATGGAAAAATCTCAAGCAGAATCGAGTCTTGCTAAACCAAATACCAGTGATGTTATGAATATTAAACTTAGCAAGGAATGTTTGATGGAGTTGCAAAGTAATGCATACCACGGAATGTTTGATGAAGACGTGGTCGACCACATTGCTAAGGTTCTTGAAATGCTTGATTTAATTAAAACTCCTTATGTAGACTCTCATCAACTACGCATGAAGGTTTTTCCTCTCTCACTGGCTGATAATGCAAGACAGTGGTGGATAAATGAAGGGGATGGAAAAATCACCACTTGGGAAGAGCTAGTTGAAATTTTTTCTATAAGTTCTATCCTGAATCCCACGATGGCGAAGATGAAATGTTGGACGATGGGGATAACTGGGGGATTGATCCAGTTGAATTCATATCCCGAGTAGATTCGACATTCGAAAACTTTGGATTAGGAACATCAATGGATGAACTTTCATCTCTTGAAGCGCAAAACAAACAAAATCATCCCCTAAGATTATATCCACACCACTTGCAAGTACATTATTGACAACGTACACCATCTTCTAACGGATCTCCACACCCAAAACAATGAAATTGGTCGAACGAAGATGTTTGGGGCTGTGAAGGTGGGTAGGAAAAATCGGGTGTTTCATCATTTGAAATGGGATCGGGGTTACGGACAAACTCGTCTCCGAAACTCACATTGGTACATTGCCGACAATTTCCACCGTTAAACGGACCTCCACACCACGAGCACCTTGAAAACCAAGACATGTTGAAGAATTATCGGATAAGAGGGTAGAGAGAATAAGAATTAAACGAATAAGAGGATAGAGAAGAATATTTATAGATTTTTAAAATAATACATAAGGAAAAGAAATTAAAGAAAGAAAAATATTTTTGGTAACCGATAGTCAAAGGTGCACGGTAGCTCTCTAGAAAACGCACAAAGAAGCGGAGGAGTGGTAAGCGTGAAGCATTTTAAAAACCTTTTCCTTTCGGGTCGAAGTTCGTAGGATCGACCCTCCTTATACCTCTCTTATAGTTTGTTAATCTAAAGGTGAGCCGATTTAACAATTGACAACACGGTTATTTTCAATATTAAAATAAAAGAAAATAAAAATAGAAGTATAAAATATTTTTGTATTTTTATATAAAATAAAACGAAAACTTTCATGGGGAAAGGATCTTCAAGGCTCGAACACGAACAATCCCGTAAAAATCGCTACACCTCTCCCCGGCAGCGGCGCCATTTTGATAATCATTATTATACGTATCAAACAAATAACCCTCAATAATATATATATATATATATATATATATATATATATATATATATATATATATATATATATATATATATATATATATATATATATATATATATATAATACATATACATAAGCAAAGTATCATACAAATTATTCTTAGGAAAGAATAATAAGTAATCAACACGGGTATCGTTCTCCTCGGTGAGAGGTGAATGGAAATTCTACGTTCATGTTGTAAATCGAGCTTGATTGTCATATAAGTTTTGGTTTTGAATTCTAAATCTAATAACGCAAAGGGAAAGCACATAAAGGAACGCTTAAACTAGAAATTAAAGCAATTTAAAAATCTAATGACATTTAAAACAAATAAAAACTAATTAAAAACTAAATTAAACTAACTATTTAACTAAATATGACAAATTAAAACTCTAAAAACTCAAATTGCAAATTTCTAAACTAAAATGCATTAATCTATTTTTTAAAACACATAAAATATTTTTTGAACTTTTAAACTAATTAAAACTATTTTTTTAAACTAAATAATACTAAAGATTAAATTAAAAATACTAAACTTAATCCTAAAATTTTAAGAAAATTCCTAAAAATACTTTAAGCTAAAAAGGAGGTTTTCAAAGAAAAATAATTCAAAAAGCTAAAACGGATAAGCTGTTAAAAATCAAATAAGCTAAATAAGCTAGAACTAAAATTGCATATAAGAAATTAATAGTGCAAGGGATTTATGAAAAAGTCCCAAGGGCGCAGTGGATGAGGTGTTGGTGTTGTGTGAGGGAGGTCACAGGTTCGAACCCTGTGACTTCCTTTTTTATATTTTTTATTTTCTTTTTGAAAAAGCTAAAGAACAAATAAAAATAAGCTACTTTAATAAAAGAACTTATTGCTGAAACTTATTAATAAGCAAGAAAAAGCGCTAAAGAAAATGGCAGTTTGCATTTTAAGACTTTTTGGTTTACTTGAAAACTGCTTGGTATTTTGGACTTAATAAGCAACTAGAGATGAAGCTGGGAAATAATCTGATGAGACCGAAGTATAGTTAAGAATATTCATAGAGGAAAAAGCATCCTCAATATCGGAAGTAGAGTGGTTGGGAGAAGACATCGTTCTGTTAACAACCCAGTTGTAAATAACATAAGTTATTTATGGTATAATATAGTATAATAGTTATGTATCTTTACATACTGATCCGGAATGTAGTGGCACGGAGGACTTTGATGGCTAGAAAAAGAAATGTGGTTATAGTTAAGGTTTTGACCTTGTTCTCTATAACCATGGCGCTGATACCAATCTGTAACACCCCCATTTTTACATATAGCAGCGGAAGCTAATCTGGGGTATTACTTCATGGATACAACAATCATAATCATAGAAAACGACTCAAAAGAGACGTTGTTCAAAAGATACGTTATCATTCATTTAAAATCAGAGTTTTACAAAGGCAGGTCCCAAAATCTAGTTACATACAATGTGAATGATAACAAGTTTTAGCCATCTTTAAGTCCATGCCACTCCATGCCATAAGTTGCTCAATTACCTGAGATAAACATGCTAAAAAGTCAACACAATGGTTGAGTGAAATTCATAGGTTTGAAATGTAATAGTTGAATACAAGTCATCATAAGTAATTGTTATAGAAGCAGTGTCATAGTAATGCGTTATAGTGTGGTATTGGGTTACGTTGTTATACACCCGTTATTGGTAATAATTGCAACGAATACAATTATCATGGGAAAATGGTATTGCATGTATAATGTTATGGTATAATTGCGTTATTGTCTCGTTATTTGTTATTTTATTGTCTAAGCTCATGGCACACAAACTGACTAGTGTATATATATACCCAAAATGATGTGGTATATATATATAGAGAGATAATGGCCCTCGGTGTAGGTAATTGCCATATACCTATGAAATTCAAATATAGTATGTTTGGTTACCTATCCGGCTAACACAAACAGGATTCGTCAATCCCGATAGATCTATCCACAATATTCGCGTTCACCCGAAAGTGATTAATGGTCCATGATAATGAGGGACTTTTGGCATATAGTAACTTAGACATTAATTGTAATGGTATATCAGGATAGCATATAGTCTGGAAAACACTTGAATTCGTAATTTATAGCATGTATCCCCCTCACGGGTTATGAAAACATTAAAGAGATTAAAAAGTGAGGCTATGAACTCACTAAGTCTTTGAAAAGTAATCACATTGTTATAAGATAAACGAGTATGTAAAAGAGTTTGTAACAAGCATGTATCCCCCTCGCGGGTTTATAAAACATGTAAATAAGTAAAGGCGAGGTTATGAACTTCACCTGATAGGTAGTTGTAATAATTATTCCAAAATGAAAGCTGACGACCTTATCACAATCTTAACAGGGAAGGTTGATATAGCAAAATGATAGTAAATAGCCACATCACACAACTTGAGTAAATATGTTAAGTCTTAGGTAGATTGTACTCTAGAACTTTGGTTCAGGGAGTCTAATATTGTTATGAGTTTGATTGGAAAGTTTGGAATTATTGTATCACCGTTCGGGCCATCATAATTCAGAGGTCATTCAGTAAACGTTTGAGGAGCTAGGGCACTTTAAATCGTAAACCCAACAACTCAGTCAGAACGTAATACCAAGATGAAACCTCTTAATATGAAGCTCCCTAGTATTGTGGTATAATATAGCTTCGGGACAGGATTTTTATAAAGCACATCGAGGATGAATTATATAATAGTTATAACATAATCGATTTTAAATGTTTTGCTCAATAACTGGAAATGTTAAGCACGTCAAGCGTTAATTAAAGTTATGTTTTGTAAGGTTTTGGATACATTTTTATATTTTTTTTCAAAATGTTACATTTTAGACCCTTGAGAATGAAAAATGACAAAATATACCCTTGGAGTTTTCACTTTTACAAGT
>BQNB010029635.1:13475-55587 GCA_026074375.1 Tanacetum coccineum
GGTTATTACAGATTTATCTGCTAATAGGAAAGCTATTGGAAACAAGTGGATTTATAAAATCAAATATAAAGCTAGTGGTGATATAGATAGATATAAAGCCAAATTAGTAGTTAAAGGCTTTAATAAAAAAGAAGGCATTGCTTATGATGAAACATTCTCTCCTGTTGTCAAAATGTCTAATGTTAGATGTGTTATTGCCTTATCTGTTACTAATAATTGGGCCTTATTTCAACTTGATGTGAATAATGCTTTTCTTTATGGGGATTTAGATGAGGATATCTATATGACTATCCCTAAAGGGTTTGCTAGCAAAGATAATAAAAACAAGGTTTGCAAACTTGTTAAGTCTCTTTATGGACTTAAACAAGCTCCAAGAAAATAGAATGAAAAACTTGTTACTATCTTAAAGGAAAATGATTTTGTTCAATCTGCTAATGATCACTCTCTTTTTACAAAGTCAAAAGATGACAAGTTTATTGCTCTCTTTGTTTATGTTAATGATATTGTTGTCACTGGAAATTGTGTTGATGAAATTGATAAGTTTAAGATCTTTCTTAAATCTAAGTTTTAAATCAAGGACTTGGGTCATCTTAAATATTTTCTTGGAATTGAAGTTATCAAAACAGATAAAGACCTATGTCTTTCTCAAAGAAAATATTGTCTGGAATTACTAAAGGAATATGGTTTACTTGGATGTAAACCTGTTTCTACTCCTATGGAACCTAATTCTATTTTACCATTTATTCCTAATAATGATGATCCTCTTCTTGATAACATAACTGGATATCAAAAGCTTCTTGGAAAACTTATATATCTTACTCAGGTCAGATATTGCTTATTCTATACATTGTCTTGCTTAGTATATTCACTCTCCCTTAAAATCTCATCTGAATTATGCATTGAATGTTCTAAGATATCTCAAAAATGCTCCTGGTAAGGGTATTAGATACAATCATTTTGATTGTAAAAACACTCTTAGTGGTTATAGTGATGCCGACTGGGCTAAATGCTTAAAGACTGGAAAATCTGTAACAAGTTATTGTGTATTTTTTAACAATTGTTTGATTTCCTGGAAAAGTAAAAAACAGAATACTATATCCAAATCTTCTACAGAGACAGAGTACAGATCTCTTTCATCTGCTGCTTGTGAGATTACTTGGATACAAAAGTTACTATTAGATCTTAAGACTAAAGTCACTCTTCCTGTTAATTTATTTTGTGATAATAAATCTGCATTACAACTGGCTATTAATCCAGTTTTTCATGAGAGATCTAAACATTTTGAGATTGATGTGCATTTTATCAAAGAAGAAATTGCAAAAGCGTTATTGAGCACAAAGAAAATTTGTTCCTTAAACTAAATTGCAGACATTTTAACCAAGCATCTTCCTATATATCAACATAAAATTTAGTGTGAAAAATTAGGGATGTATGACTAATTTAGCAATCGGATTAAGGGGGAATGTACAAATAAGCAATAGCTAGCTTATAATTTGATCTAAATAAGTCTTATAAATAAGCTTTAGCTCATTCTTTGGTTTCTAGAAGTTTGGCTTTACAAGCTTTAACCTTGAGGGGACAAAGATGTTGATTCTATTCTTGTTCATGAAGTGATATTCAGAAGTATAAAGATGTTGATAGTTGAAGGGGCTAATGTGTACAAGTCATGGATTCCCAAAGGCTAAAGTGAAATTTTTGGTGGCTATATAAGGAAAAGAAGAGTCCAGGCATAAAACTCGGCACTCTCACTCGAACTCTCTTCTCCCACCCTAATCTCTCGCCACCATCTCTCTAGTCTCGTATCTATTCTCTTTCTGTAATTGATAGATATATCTACCCACTCCCCGCACTCTCACTAAGATCTCCTTGATCTTGTCTATTATTTTCTCTTTGTAATCGTTTGATTATTATCATTTAGATAATAATCTGATCTTATAATAGTTTTAGGATTAGTTAGTTGGTAATCTGTGCCAACTAGTTTGTTCTTGGATTGGTTATTTGAAATATTTAAGGTTTAGTTATTGCTTTGATACCATCGCACAGAATGCTACACCGATTGATATACTTTATTATTTCATAAATCTAAACTCTTCCCGTAATACGTATATGATGTATAGAACAATGTTAACAATTTCGGTAATAGTTTCTTCAACATAAAAAAGTATTTTAAAATAATTAGAAATTATCTACGATCGAAAGTGTCCCCAAAATATTTTATTTATTGTCTCATTTATCAATTGAAATTGAAATATTAGATTATATTGATTTCGAGAAACTAATTAAAAATTTCACATGAAAAACTTAGAAAAGTAAATTTTATAAAAATGATATTTTAACAAATAACGTTGATAAAAAAAGCCTCGTTTTAAAGCATCGCTTTATGCCTCTGAAAAGGTTGAGCCGCCCTGTATGGTATATATAGAGCAATACGATCGATGATTAGTTGATAGAATTTTATTTTCTAGGGAATACATTGAGATCGTTTGATCTAGGGAATTTTAATGGTCGATAAACTTTAATAGGGCGGAGGGATAATCCCGAACACCACCACCTATTGTAGGATAGTAATCCTCCATTTCCTGTCACAATCTATCATTTTTACTGAAATTCTTGATGTCACACAACCTCAATGTATTCACCTTCAAAAATATATTTTAATGGAGAATCATACTATTTTTAGAAACACATACAAACAGTTTTACAAGTGATGGTACGGTGATCAAGGTCTTTATAATAAACGATTAACCTAAACAACCAAATGAATAAATACAGAAACATGATTACATCAGAAATGATTCCAAAGTACACTCAAACACAATTACAAAAACATCTACAACTAGGATGACAGATGTTTTAATACGGAGTACATGATTACTAAATCGAATTTGGATAAACTAAAAATGATCTATACACAAATATGTATAGTGTAGTACAGAGTCATCGAAGTATAAATTATAAGAATCAAGTACATGTTTCTTAGGCCTAAAGAGGTATGTGAAACCATATGTTGAGCGATATATATCTGCCAAGAGAGGACATATCAGTCGAGCAAATAGGAAGACTGGCATCACACCAAACAGGCTGATAAGGATTGGCAACCATCTCAACTGGTAAGAGTAAAGCATAAAAAAGCTGACACTAAACGCAATTGTCATGGTTGTAATAGATAGAAAAAGAGTTGCTAGACCTAACATCAACTTTTTCGATAATGATTGCAAGAAATCACGTTCAGCGTAATAGGACGTAAGGATGGATAAGAACATCAGGATTGAAGCTGCTGATGAGAAAAGAGAAATGGCGTCGGCCACTACAAATGCCATAAATGTTGCTTCAGTTTTGAAGACAGGGATACCACTGGTTTGGTTGTAACCGCCCAAAACAGTAAAAGCTGCAGCAAACACTACGGTGACAATAAGTGCTCCAACCACCATACATTGATTAGTTGTTCCCTTCATCCATTCCTCACCTTTTACAACTAGATCATTATGTTCTTTCGTGAATAACTCATGTGGTGTTAGGCCATCTTTTTTATTCCGTTCTCTATAAGATGGTGGAATCATAGACTCCACTTCCTACAAAACAACATACTTCGAGTTTTCATAAATGACAATACTTTTTTGCTTATGCCAACATTCATGCGTAAAGAAAAAAAAAGCAATATAAAGCAAAAAAGAAAGACCACTGATATCTAATGAAAGAATTACGGAATCTTGGAGAGGAATATGTACCCTGAACCATAATAGTTCTCGTTGCATTTGGAAAGCAACTCCCGACACATCTTGAAGCCGCTTTCTCTTAGCACTCTTACCAACTAAGTGCAACATGGTGTTGTCATTTTAATCTCGTAAAGGAGTTATTAAATCCTTCATTGGGCCTATCTCGTACAATAGGTTGTAGATACCCTCATGGTGATGTTTGACAGCAATGTGGAATATAGTTTGATTATTATCGTTGACCTTCCATATCAGATCAGGATATTGACGGATGAGCTCAACTATGAATTTAGTATTTCCCATTTCTGCAGCAATAAATAGTGTACGCGAAGAATATGTTTTCTTTGAAGGTGTCAATGGTATACTTTTTGTCTTCGAAAGTGTCCTTGATATATTTGCAGAACCGCACTTTATCTTCTGTAATTCTGTAGGGATTTTAATAACATGATCAGCAATAAGTTTTAGTAGATGCTGATGTTGATCTTCCTTTCCATAAGGCAACCTGTCATCTTTCTTGATCTTGTCAGCCGGCCCTCTGATCATGTCATCAATTTCCTTCTTCGGCTTTTTTGCAATGTCTTTCCATATAATTCTTAGCAATTCCAATGCTTCAGTATCCTTTTTGGGATGTCCTTCTTTTGGACAAACGAATGCAAACACTGCAAACACTGCAAAATTTAAAAGATAGAGCTTATGATGATAAATGATCCCTGAATTCTTGTTATACATTTGACATGTTTGATCTATGTTAAACTCGAAAGTAGACAGAAGTAGCTTTTGGTGATAAAGCTAGCTAAAAGATACTATTAAACCCGAAACTTATAGAGAAGTAGGTATGGTTCTCCATCTTCAATGATGAAACGTAATTTGACATGTATGATCTATATTAAAGATCAAGGAAGAGAGATGTGCTTACCCCAATTGACTGGTTTCCAGAGGAAATTTGAAGATTTTTTAACAAATACATCAGGATTTTTAGCCAATATTCTGAGTACCTCTGCATCACTAGCAAGTTCTCTGTGGTCTTTCAGTATTTGTAGTGCGATATTTGAAATTTATTTGACAATCACTTTGTGAGGAAAAAGCAAAGAGCTATGGCAACAAAAAAGTCTAAATGCAATGATAACATGCTTACCAAACATATCACCCTCAACACATTTCTGAAGAAGCCAAGGACGATTCTTTGCATCCCAACCATGATCACGTAATCCATTGGATTTATCAAAGAGATACTTTGTGATTTGGCCCAAATCACAAGTGATTTACCACAACTCACTCGTGATTTATGCCAAATGACTTGTGATTTACCATAAACTGAAGGGCGTTTCGCATGTGCTCTACTTTGACGTTGTTCTGTGTGCCCATAGTACGATTGAGAGCTCGTCGACCCAACATGTCTTGTATTCCTTCATCCGTTTCTCGACGCCTTTCATAATTTCTCTGTTAGCAACTTCTGCCTGACCATTGGCTTGCGAATGAAGTCCTGCCCCGACGGGCTTGTGAGCACTAACCCTGTCCCAGGAAGCAATTAGGTCAGTACTCTTAGCAGAAAGGTTGTGATTTATAAAAAATTTGAGGAAATCATTTGTGATTTAGCACAATTCATTTTGGTTTGGCCCAAATCACAAGTGATTTACCACAAATCACATGTGATTTACCACAAACTGAAGGGCGTTTCGCATGTGCTTTACTTTGGCGTTGTTCTGTGTGCCCATAGTACACTTGAGAGCTCGTCGACCCAACATGTCTTGTATTTCTTCATCTGTTTCTTGACGCCTTTCATAATTTCTCTGTTAGTAACCTGTGCCTGACCATTGGCTTGCGAATGATGTCGTGCCCCGACGGGCTTGTGAGCACTAACCCTGTCCCGAAGGTTGTGATTTAGAAAAATCACAAGTGATTTGGGCAAATCATTTGTGATTTAGCACAACTCACTTGTGATTTGGCCCAAATAACAAGTGATTTACCACAAATTGAAGGGCTTTTTGCATGTGCTCTACTTTGGCGTTGTTCACCCAGCATGTCTTGTATTCCTTCATCTGTTTCTCGATGCCTTTCACAATTTCTCTGTTAGCAACCTGTGCCTGACCATTGGCTTGCGAATGATGTCGTACCTCGACGGGCTTGTGAGCACTAACCCTGTCCTAGGAAGGTTGTGATTTAGAAAAATCATAAGTGATTTGGGCAAATCATTTATGATTTAGTAAGAAGCACGATGGTCTTGAAGCAACTTGCCTCTTCTCGGATGGTGCTTTGAGAACATATTTACTTTACGTTGTTTACGAACATCTTTATTGATAAACCACTATTTTTGTTGATGAACAATGTTTTTTACTAATGGACAACTATAACTAATCATAAAATAACGTTTTTTATTTATAAACATCTTCGTTACCTGCTGCTTTGAGGACAACTTTTACTTGATGTTGTTTGCGAAATGGTTAGGGAACATCACTTTTTTAGTGATAAACCACTATTTTTGTTGATGAACAATGATTTTATTAACAAACAACAATGTATAATGATAAAATAACATTTTCTTATTGATGAACAATAGACGGGAACATCATACACGGACATATCTATCTTCGGTAGAGGATAGCATGGCTAGGAATGTTCTACATAGAAACCATCGAGGGTGCTCAAGGCTACAAGTTTAAGAACGTAAACGAAGCAATCCTCGAAGACATTCTTAAGAAGCACGGTGGTCTTGAAGCAACTTGCCTCTTCTCGAATGTTGCTTTGAGAACGTCTTTACTTTAAGTTGTTTACAAACATCTTTATTGATAAACCACTATTTTTTTGATGAACAATGTTTTTTACTAATAGACAATTGTTACTAATCATAAAATAATGTTTTTATTTATGAACATCTTCGTTACCTGTGTCTCCCTGAATTCTGCTTTGAGAACAACTTTTACTTGATGTTGTTTGTGAAATGGTTGGGGAACATCACTTTTTTAGTGATGAACCACTATTTTTATTGACGGACAATGTTTTTTTATTAACTAACAACAATTTATTTTGAAAAAATAACATTTTCATATTGATGAACAACAGACGGGAACATCATACACATGCCTATCTATCTTCGGTAGAGGATAGTAGGGCTAGGAATTTCTCTCGAGAAACGATCGAGGGTGCCCAATGCTACAAGGTGAAGAACACAAATGAAGCAATCCTTGAAGCCATTCTTAAGAAGCACGGTGCTCTTGAATCAACATGCGTCTTCTCGGATGCTGCTTTGAGAACGTCTTTACTTTACATTGTTTACGAGCATCTTTATTGATAAACCACTATTTTTGTTGATAAACAATGTTTTTTACTAATGGACAACTATTACTAATCATAAAATAACATTTCTTATCTATGAAAATCTTCGTTACTTATTTCTTCCCGGATTCTGCTTTGAGAACAACTTTTACTTGACATTTTTTGCGAAATGGTTGGGGAACATCACTTTTTTAGTGATGAACAACTATTTTTGTTGATGAACAATGTTTTTTATTAACGAGCAACCATGTATATTGAAAAAATAACATTTTCTTATTGATGAACAACAGGCGGGAACATCATACACGTGCATATATATCTTCAGTAGAGGATAGCAGGGCTAGGAATTTCTCCCAAGAAACCATCAAGGGTGCTCAAGGCTACAAGGTGAAGAAAACAAATGAGGCAATCCTCGAAGCCATTCTTAAGAAGCATGGTGGTCTTGAAGCAAGTTGCGTCTTCTTGGATGCTGCTTTGAGAACATCTTTACTTTACGTTGTTTACGAGCATCTTTATTGATAAACCTCTATTTTTGTTGATGAACAATGTGTTTTACTAATGGACAACTATTATTAATCATAAAATAATGTTTTTTTCATTTATGAACATCTTTGTTACCTGTGTCTTCTAGGATGCTGCATTGAGAACAACTTTTACTTGACGTTGTTTGCGAAATGGTTGGGGAACATCACCTTTTTAGTGATGAATCACTATTTTTGTTGATGAACAATGTTTTTTACTAATGGACAACTATAACTAATCATAAAATAACATTTTTTATTTATGAACATCTTCGTTACCTGTGTCTTCCAGGATGCTCCTTGAGAACAACTTTTACTTGACGTTGTTTGCGAAATGGTTGGGGAACATCACTTTTTTAGTGATGAACCACTATTTTTGTTGATGAACAATGTTTTTTTATTAACGAACGACTATGTATTTTGATAGAATAACGTTCTCTTATAGATGAACAATAGACAGGAACATCATCCACTTGCATATCTATCTCCGGCAATGGATTGCAGGGTTAGGAATGTTCTTTCGAGAAACCATCGAGGGTGCTTAAGGCTAGAAGGTGAAGAACGCAAATGAAGCAATCCTCAAATACATTCTTAAGAAGCATGATGGTCTTGAAATAACTTGCCTCTTCTCGAATGCTACTTTGAGAACATCTTTACTTTACGTTGTTTACGAACATCTTTACGTTGTTTACGAACATCTTTATTGATAAACTACTATTTTTGTTGATGAACAACATTTTTTACAAATGAAAAACTATTACAAATCCTAAAATAACATTTTGTATTTATGAACATCTTCGTTACCTGTGTCTTCCCGGATGATGCTTTGAGAACAACTTTTACTTGATGTTGTTTGCAAAATGATTGGGGAACATCACCTTTTTAGTGATGAACCATTATTTTTGTTGATAAACAATGTTTTTTATTAACGTACACCTATGTATATTGATAAGATAACTTTTTCTTATTGATGAACAACAGACGGGAACATCATACACGTGCATATCTATCTCTGGTGGAGGATAGCAGGGCTAGGAATGTTCTCCCGAGAAACCATCAAGGGTGCTCAAGGCTACATGGTGAAGAACGCAAACGAAGCAATCCTTGAAGCCATTCTCAAGAAGCACGGTGGACTTGAAGCAACTTACGTCTTCTCGGATGCTGCTTTGAGAACATCTTTACTTTATGTTATTTACGAGCATCTATATTAATAAACCACTATTTTTGTTGATGAACAATGTGTTCTACTAATGGACAACTATTACTAATCATAAAATAACATTTATATTTATGAACATCTTCGTTACCTGTGTCTTCCAGGATGCTGCTTTGAGAACAACTTTTACTTGACGTTGTTTGCGAAATGGTTGGGGAACATCACGGTTTTAGTGTTGAACTTTATTAAGTAACAACAATGTATAATGATAAAATAATGTTTTCTTATTGATGAACAATAGACGGGAACATCATACACATGCATATCTATCTCCGGTAGAGGATAGCAGGGCTATTAATGTTACATCCCGAATTATCACATCGAGGTGCTCAAGGCTACAAGGTGAAGAACGCAAACGAAGCAATCCTCGAAGCCATTCTTAAGAAGCACGGTGGTCTTGAAGCAATTTGCATCTTCTCAGATGCTGCTTTAAGAACATCTTTACTTTACGTTGTTTACGAGCATCTTAATTGATAAACCATAATTTTTGTTGATGAAGAGTGTGTTTAACTAATGGACAACTATTACTAATTATAAAATAACATTTTTTATTTATGAACATCTTTGTTACCTATGTCTTCCAGGATGCTTCTTTGAGAACAACTTTTACTTGACGTTGTTTGCGAAATGGTTGGGGAAACATCACGTTTTTAGTGATGAACCACTATTTTTGTTGATGAACAATGTTTTTTTATTAACTAACAACAATGTATATTGATAAAATAACATTTTCTTAATGATGAACAACATACGGGAACATCATACACGTGCATATCT
The DNA here is from genome assembly GCA_026074375.1 of Tanacetum coccineum. NCBI lineage: Eukaryota > Viridiplantae > Streptophyta > Magnoliopsida > Asterales > Asteraceae > Tanacetum > Tanacetum coccineum. The sequence continues at coordinate 22,976 of BQNB010029635.1, forward strand.
ATCCCCGGTAGAGGATAGTTGGGCAAGGAATGTTCTCTTGAGAAACCATTGAGGGTGCTCAAGGCTAGAAGGTGAAGAACGCCAAATGATGCAATCTCGAACACCATTCTTAAGAAGCACGATGGTCTTGAAACAACTTGCCTCTTCTCGGATGCTACTTTGAGAACATCTTTACTTTACATTGTTTACGAACATCTTTATTGATAAACCACTATTTTTGTTGATGAACAATGTTTTTACTAATGGACAACTATTAATAATAATAAAATAATGTTTTTTATTTATGAACATCTTCGTTACCTGTGTCTTCCCGGATGCTGCTTTGAGAACAACTTACTTGACGTTGTTTGCGAAATGGTTGGGGAACATCACTTTTTTAGTGATGAACCACTATTTTTGTTGATGAACAATGTTTTTTATTAACGAGCAACCATGTATATTGATAAAATAACTCTTTCTTATAAATGAACAATAGACGGGAACATCATCCACGTGCATATCTATCTTCGGTAGAGGATTCCAGGGCTAGGAATGTTCTTCAGAGAAACCATCGAGGGTGCTCAAGGCTAGAAGGTGAAAAACGTAAACGAAGCAATCCTCAAAGCCATTCTTAAGAAGCACATTGGTCTTGAAGCAACTTGCGTCTTCTCGGATGCTTCTTTGAGAACATCTTTACTTTATGTTGTTTACGAGCATCTTTATTGATAAACTACTATTTTTGTTGATGAATAATGTTTTTTACAAATGGACAACTATTACATATCATAAAATAACATTTTGTATTTATGAACATCTTCGTTACCTGTGTCTTCCAGGATGCTTCTTTGAGAACAACTTTTACTTGATATTGTTTGCGAAATGGTTAGGGAACATCACGTTTTTAGTGATGAACCACTATTTTTGTTGATAAGTGTGTGATAATGTTTTTTATAAACGAACGGGAACTATGTATATTGATAGAATAACGTTCTCTTATTGATGAACAATAGACGCGAACATCATCCACGCGTAAATCTATCTTCGGTAGAGGATAACAGGGCTAGGAATGTTCTTCTGAGAAACCATTGAGGGTGCTCAAGGCTAAAAGGTGAAGGACGCAAACAAAGCAATCCTCGAAGCCATTCTTAAGAAGCACAATGGTTTTAAGCAACTTGCCACTTCTTGGATGCTGCTTTGAGAACATCTTTACTTTACGTTGTTTACGAACATCTTTATTAATAAACCACTTATTTTTGTTGATGAACAATGTTTTTTTATAATGGGAAAACTATTAACCATAATCATAAAATAAACGTTTTTTATTTATGAACATCTTCGTTACTTGTATCTTCCTGGATTGCTTTGAGAACAACTTTTACTTGACGTTGTTTGCGAAATGGTTGGGGAACATCAACGTTTTTTAGTGGATGAACCACTATTTTTGTTGATGAACAATGTCTTTTATTAACTAACAACAATGTATATTGATAAAATAACGTTTTCTTATTGATGAACAACAGATGGGAACATCATACACGTGCATATCTATCTCTGATAGAGGATAGCAAGGCTAGTAATGTTCTCCTAACTACTATTTTTGTTGATGAACAATGTTTTTTACTAATGGAAAACTATTACTAATCATAAAATAACGTTTTTAATTTATGAACATCTTCGTTACCTTTCTCTTCCCGGATGCTGCTTTGAGAACAACTTTTACTTGACGTTGTTTGCGAAATGGTTGGGGAACATCACGTTTTTAGTGATGAACCACTATTTTTTTATGAACAATGTTTTTATTAATGAACGACTATGTATATTGATAGAATAACGTTCTCTTATTGATGAACAATAGACGCGAATATCATCCACGGGCAAATCTATCTTCGGTAGAGGATAGCAGGGCTAGGAATGTTCTTCTGTGAAACCATTGAGGGTGCTCAAGGCTACAAGGTGAAGGACGCTAACAAAGCAATCACCACTATTTTTGTTGATGAACAATGTTTTTTATTAACGAGCAACCATGTATATTGATAAAATAACTATTTCTTATAAATGAACAATAGACGCGAACATCATCCACGTGCATATCTATCTCCAGTAGAGGATTGCAGGGCTAGGAATGTTCTTCCGAGAAACCATCAAGGGTGCTCAAGGCTAGAAGATGAGGAACGCAAACAAAGCAATCCTCGAAGCCATTCTTAAGAAGAATGATGGTCTTGAAACAACTTGCCTCCTCTCGGATGCTGCTTTGAGAATATCTTTACTTTACGTTGTTTACGAACATCTTTATTGATAAACCACTATTTTGTTGATGAACAATGTTTTTTTTCAAATGGACAACTAACACTAATCATAAAATAACATTTTGTATTTATGAACATCTTTGTTACCTGTTCTTCCAGGATACTGCTTTGAGAACAACTTTTACTTGACGTTGTTTGCGAAATGGTTGGGGAACATCACGTTTTTAGTGATGAACCACTATTTTTGTTGATGAACAATGTTTTTTATTAACGCACACCCATGTATATTGATAAAATAACTTTTTCTTATTGATGAACAACAGACGAGAACATCATACACGTGCATATCAATCTTCGGTGGAGGATAGCAGGGCTAGGAATGTTCTCCCGAGAAACCATCGAGGGTGCTCAAGGCTATAAGGTGAAGAAAATATATGAAGCAATCCTCGAAGCCATTCTTAAGAAGCACGGTGCTCTTGAAGCAACTTGCGTCTTCTCGGATGCTGCTTTGAGAACATCTTTACTTTACGTTGTTTACGAGCATCTTTATTGATAAACCACTATTTTTGTTGATGAACAATGTGTTTTACTAATGGACAACTATTACTAATCATAAAATAACATTTTTTATTAATGAACATCTTCGTTACCTTTGTCTTCCAGGACGCTACTTTGAGAACAACTTTTACTTAATGTTGTTTGCGAAATGGTTGGGGAACATCACGTTTTTAGTGATGAACCACTATTTTTGTTGATGAACAATGTGTTTTACTAATGGAAAACTATTAATAATCGTAAACTAACATTTTTTATTTATGAACATCTTTGTTACATGTCTCTTCCCGGATGCTGCTTTGAGAACAACTTTTACTTGACGTTGTTTGCGAAATGGTTGGGGAACATCACTTTTTTAGTGATGAACCACTATTTTTGTTGATGAACAATGTTTTTTTATTAATGAGCAACCATGTATATTGATAAAATAACTATTTCTTATAGATGAACAATAGACGGGAAAATCATCCACGTGCATATTTATCTCTAGTAGAGGATTGCAAGGCTAGGAATGTTCTTCCGAGAAACCATCGAGGGTGCTCCGGGCTAGAAGGTGAAGAATGCAAATGTAGCAATCCTCGAAGCCATTCTTAAGAAGTACAATGGTCTTGAAACAACTTGCCTCTTCTTGGATGCTACTTTGAGAACATCTTTACTTTACGTTGTTTATGAACATCTTTATTGATAAACCACTATTTTTGTTGATGAACAATGTGTTTTACTAATGGAAAGCTATTATTAATCATAAAATAACATTTTTTTATTTATGAACATCTTCGTTACCTGTGTCTTCCCGGATGCTGCTTTAAGAACAACTTACTTGACGTTGTTTGCGAAATGGTTGGGGAACATCACCTTTTTAGTGATGAACCACTATTTTTGTTGATGAACAATGTTTTTTATTAACTAACAACAATGTATATTGATACAATAATGTTTTCTTAGGCTGCCCACTATGGGGCGGTCGATCGACTCGGTCTTCGTCGATCGATGTCGGTCGCCGCTCAGGTCGCCAGAGACTGAAACCCATTTTAGTCATAGGGACGACAACGGTCGTGGGTTGAAAAAACACCAAATATTCTGCCTTTGAGTTTAATAAAAAAAAACTTTTTCTATATTATTTTTTGGTATGTGTAGATGTGTGTTTGTGTGTGTGAACACCTGTGTTTGTGTGTGGTGGGAGGAAGAAGAAAAGGTATGTTCTTTTAATAGTATTATTATATAATTTACACTATAAGTCCTTGATTTATGTTTGTCTTGTCATTTTTTTGTAAATAACTAATAAGTTATAATTAGTGATATTTTGAGTAAATTTTTTTTATGTAAAGTATTTATTTAAAGAAATTTAATTATGTTGTTAAAAAAATTGAAAAAAAAATGAAGGTCGCCTCATAGTGGCACTAGGTCGCCTGTAGGTCGCCGGAGAGAGAAAGCTGATGTGGCACCAGAAAATGTAGGTCGCGACCACTATCCATTGTGGGCAGCCTTATTGATGAACAACATACGGGAACATCATACACGTGCATATCTATCTCCTGTAGAGGATAGCAGGGCTAGGAATGTTTCCCCTAGAAACCATCGAGGGTGCTCAAGGCTAGAAGGTGAAGAACGCAAACAAAGCAATCCTCGAAGCCATTCTTAAGGAGCACGGTGGTCTTGAAGCAGCTTGCGTCTTCTCGGATGCTGCTTTGAGAACATCTTTACTTTATGTTGTTTACGAGCATCTTTATTCATAAACCACTATTTTGTTGATTAACAATGTGTTTTACTAATGGTAAACTATTATTAATCATAAAATAACGTTTTTTATTTATGAACATCTTCGTTACATGTGTCTTCCCGAATGCTGCTTTGAAAACAACTTTTACTTGACGTTGTTTGCGAAATGGTTAGGGAACATCTATTTTTTAGTGATGAACCACTATTTTTGTTGACGAACAATGTTTTTTTTATTAATGAACGACTATGTATATTGATAGAATAACGTTCTCTTATTGATGAACAATAGACGCGAACATCATCCACGCGAAAATCTATCTTCAGTAGAGGATAACAAGGCTATGAATGTTCTTCCGAGAAACCAATGAGGGTGCTCAAGGCTATAAGGTGAAGGACGCTAACAAAGCAATCCTCGAAGCCATTCTTAAGAAGGACGATGGCCTTGAAGCAACTTGCCTCTTCTCGGATGCTGCTTTGAGAACATCTTTACTTTACGTTGTTTACGAACATCTTTATTATAAACCACTATTTCAGTTGATGAACAATGTTTTTTACTAATGGAAAACTACATCTAATTATAAAATAATGTTTTTTATTTATGAACATCTTCGTTTCCTGTGTCTTCTAGGATGCTGCTTTGAGAACAACTTTTAATGGACGTTGTTTGCGAAATGAGTGGGGAACATCAATTTTTTAGTGATGAACCACTATTTTTGTTGATGAACAATGTTTTTATTAACTAATACCAATGTATAATGATAAAATAACGTTTTCTTATTGATGAACAACAGACGGGAACATCATACACGTGCATATCTATCTCTGGTAGAGGATAGCAGGGCTAGGAATGTTTCCCGAGAAACCATCGAGGGTGCTCAAGGCTAGAAGATGAAGAACGCAAATGAAGCAATCCTCGAAGCCATTCTTAAGAAGCACGATGGTCTTGAAACAACTTGCCTCTTCTCGGATGCTACTTTGAGAACATCTTTATTGATAAACTACTATTTTTGTTGATGAACAATGTTTTTTACAACTGGACAACTACTACAAATCCTAAAATAACATTTTGTATTTGACCATCTTCGTTACAGGTGTCTTCCTGGATACTGCTTTGAGAACAACTTTTACTTGACATTGTTTGCGAAATGGTTAGGGAACATTACATTTTTAGTGATGAACCACTATTTTTGTTAATGGTCAATGTTTTTTATTAACTAACAACAATGTATATTGATAAAATAAGAATTTCTTATTGAGGAACAACAGAAAGGAACATCATACACGTGCAAATCTATCTCCGGTAGAGGATAGCATGGCTAGGAATGTTCTCCCGAGAAACAATCGAGGGTGCTCAAGGCTAGAAGGTGAAGAACATAAATGAAGCAATCCTCGAAGCCATTCTAAAGGAGCACGGTGTTCATGAAGCAACTTGCGTCTTCTCAGGTTCTGCTTTGAGAACATCTTTACTTTACATTGTTTACAAGCATCTTTATTGATAAATTACTATTTTTGTTCATGAACAATGTGTTTTACTAATGAACAATGTTTTTTTTCAAATGGAAAACTATTACTAATCATAAAATAACATTTTTTATTTATGAACATCTTCGTTACCTGTGTCTTCCAGGATGCTGATTTGAGACAACTTTTACTTGACGTTGTTTGCAAAATGGTTGGGGAACATCACGTTTTTAGTGATGAACTACTATTTTCATTGATGAACAATGTTTTTTTATTAACGAACAATTATGTATATTAACAGAATAACGTTCTCTTATTGATGAACAATAGACGCGAACATCATCCACGCGCGAATTTATCTTCGATAGAGGATAGCAGGGCTAGGAATGTTCTTCCGAGAAACCATTGAGGGTGCTCAAGGCTACAAGGTGAAGGACGCTAAGAAAGCAATCCTTGAATCCATTCTTAAGAAGCACGATGGTTTTAAGCAACTTGCCTCTTTTCGGATGTTGCTTTGAGAACATCTTTACTTTACGTTGTTTACGAACATCTTTATTGATAAACCACTATTTTTGTTGATGAACAATGTTTTTTACTAATGGACAACTATTACTAATCATAAGATAACGTTTTTAATTTATGAACATCTTCGTTATCTATGTCTTCCAGGATGTTGCTTTGAGAACAACTTTAAATGAAGTTGTTCGCGAAATGATCAGGGAACATCACCTTTTTAGTGATGAACCACTATTTTTGTTGATGAAAAATGTTTTTTTATTAACGTACACCTATGTATATTGATAAAATAACTTTTTTCATATTGATGAACAACAGACGGGAACATCATACATGTGCATATCTATCTCTGGTGAAGGATAGCAGGGTTAGGAATGTTCTCCTGAGAAACCATCAAGGGTGCTTAAGGTGAAGAATGCAAATGAAGCAATCCTCAAAGACATTCTTAAGAAGCATAGTGGTCTTGAAGCCACTTGCGTCTTCTTGGATGCTGCTTTGAGAACATCTTTACTTTATGTTATTTATGAGCATCTTTATTGATAAACCACTATTTTTGTTGAAGAACAATATGTTTTAATAATGGACAACTATTATTAATCATAAATACCATTTTTATTTATTGAACATATTGTTACTTGTGTCTTCCAGGTGCTGCTTTGAGAACAAACTTTTACTTGGACTTTATGTTTGCGAAAGTGGTTGGGGAAACATTAAGTTTTAGTGATGAACCACTAATTTTGTTGATGAACAATGTTTTTTATTAATGAACAACTATGTATATTGATAGAATAACGTTCTCTTATTGATGAACAATAGACACAGCGAAACATAATTACGCGCATATATATATTTACGATTGATGATAGCAGGGCCTGAATGGTTCTTCCGAGAAAAACAAATTAAGGTGCTCATGGCTACAAGCGTGAAGGACGTTACAATAAAAGCAATCTCTCGAAGCCATTCTCTTAAGAAGTAGATCGGTATTGACAGCAACTTGCCTCTTATCAAGGATGCTGCTTTGAGAACATCTTTACTTTAGTTGTTTAGCGAACTTCTTTATTATAAACATATTTTTAATGATGTATGAATGTTTTTTACTAATGGATATATATCTAATCATATAAGAACAACGTTTTTATTTATGAACATCACTTCGTTACATGTGTATTCTAGTGGCTGATCTTTGAGAATAACTTTTACTTAGAAGTTTTGCCGAAAGTATAGGGTACATCACTTTTTTGTGATCGAACACAGTATTTTTGTAATGAGCACTGTTTTTATATTAACTAACAACAATGTATATATGAAGATAAATAACGTTTTCTATATTGATGAACTCTCGAGACAAGGGAACAACATACATGTGCATATCTATCTTTTTTCGGGTAGAGGATGACTTTAATAGGGAAGTTCTCCCAGAGGAATAATCATGGAGGTTCGTGCTCAAGATGTAAAAGAGTGGAAGAACGAAAATGATGCATATCATTAAAGCCATTAACTTAAAGAGCACGGTGGTCTTTTAAGCAACTTGCGTCTTCTTGGATGTGCTTTGAAGAACAACTCTTTACTGTGACGTTTTTGTAAATGCGTTGGGACTCATCACTTTTTTAGTGATGAACTCTCATGTTTTTGATGAACAATGTTTTTTATTAACGAGCAACATGCATATTGATAAAATAACTCTTTTCGCATAGCATGATACACACCAATAGACGGACGATCTCATCATTTCCCCTATTAGAGACAAAGCACTATAGTGTATATCTTACACGGCACAACTCACGACGGCAAGCGTCACATAGAGGACAGACTGCCGCTACACTCGAGATCTTTGCAATAGCAGAATCAACCACTACGCAGGACAACCAGTGCGACGTCAACCCAAACCCCCCCCACAACCAAACCAACACATAAGGCACTAGATCTAGAGCGGAACAGTATCTCCGCACAACACAATACGCTCCTATTACATACGCAACGCCCACAATATAACCTATCAATAGAAGCACGAAATGGTCTCACAGACAAAATATAGATGCCTCTGCCACATACACGATGATGCTACTTCACGACGAGTCAATCGCATGTACATTTATACCTATCTGCCGCTCCTGAATAACGAAATCCTAATAGTCTGAGTCATTGCTAACTATAACACCACTATTACCATTTGTCGTGGCCTTATATACTCACGATCTGTATTCTCAACATATAACTGGAAACGACCTCTCGATGATACGATCCCCACAATCATTAACTCTACTAATATACCTGCCTGAGATTGAGTCTCATCTGATACTCACCCTCAACATGCAGCTTCCTCCTTCCGACGAGCTCCTCGACACCACTGGCTCTGATGCCATGTGAGAGTGCAACCTAATTACATTGACCACGTTTGTTCTGCACGAACTATGGGTCTGCGGCGATACACTTGTGATCTCATACTTTTAGCCTGACTCGAACACTACTACACCTCTTTTCCCGTTGTCAGAGAACCATACTTCGCTTCGCTCGTATCCTACACATCACCGCACTCTCCACACACCCATTGCTCCCTCGTATAGCGATAAGATACTACAACCATAACCTCAGTCACTTTGTATTCTAAAACTCAACCACTTCGCCCCACATAAACACAATAATAGCACTTGGGCTACATAATAATACCCACCGCCTAGATGTCTTCAATCTATCCGCGAGGCGCCTAGAGGACGGTATCATCGGCCGCAGATAGGCTAACGGCAGCATATCTCCACGAATAAACACTATACCTCCCGCAAGCGGATCGCACTCCATGGACAGCCAGCCATCGGATGACAGCAACCCACTCTCCTCCAACAACGAAGGACACATCTTCTAAAGCTATATTCTCCTGAACACTCCTAGCAACGCATGCTTGGTCTCCTTGATCATAACCTACATACACATTCCCACCTCACCTATATACGCGATATGTCCACTCTATCTCTCATGTGTCCGACGCTACATATCTCTTCTCAACGTCTTAACGTATCGTCCTCTACTCGTAATCACATGTCCTCTCCCTATACCTCCTGCTACCCCCTGACCACACACACCTACCTCTCATTCTCCTTCGTTGCCCTCCGCATCCTCTCTAACTGTTTTTCTCCCACCCAACACCCAGCCTCGGACCTACAATACCGTCCTCCGAGATCCCTCTAATCCACTCTAACACCATCTCATCCCCCAATCCATTCCCGCTCGCCCCCCCAACCCCCCCCACACCTTAGCTTCTCGCCCATACACACTACACTTCCCCCCGCGCTACCGCGCTCCGTCCATCTCACTCTAATAGCAAAGCTTCCCTTCTCGAGAACCACATCTACACTCGATCCTACTCTGCGCACCGCTTGCTCTCGCGACACATCGCACGTTCGGCGCGGAACACATAGAACAGCTATTTTAGTCGCCTCTCCGAACACTTACTTTCTCGTTGATCGCAACCAGATCATGCTTTTTCCCCCTCACCTCTACCAAGCATCCCCCACGATCTACCCCCTGCCATCATACGATAGAACATCCCACCTAACCACGTCTACCCTCCTTACTTGCCATGTATACCAAGTAGCGATCCGTCCCCGCACACACTCAATCCCCCCCACACCGAACGCACTAATACCCATCCACCTCCTCTCCACTCTCGAGCCTACGCAGCGCTCCTCCCCTCCAGATGGCGCTAGGCAATCGTCTCCATAGTCACGAGACCAACAACAACTCTACACGCGCGTGTATATCACAGACCCTCAACTCAAGTGAAGCTCACGCCCCACGCACACACACCATAACGACATCATCAGCCCACACGACCCCAATTCCTTAAACCTGCTCCAGGAACGCCAAGATGCGTTTCTACGCGCCAACTCTGCACGTCCCAATTTCGACCCCTGCCTCGCTCCTCCGCCATATCAATGCTTTAATGCGTTACACGTTGGTCTTCCACGCTTCCTACACTCACCTTTATTAATCACACCTACGTTTCTCTTGTCCTGTCGCGAATACCACCTACATGCACTTTCTCTACCTAATGGCAATATCTCCCATCCTACCCCACCTCTCCGCACATTCACTCATATAAATTAACATCTTTCCTCTCTACGCTTTATGAAACACTCACGTCGGCTATCACCTCCGCTGACTCCTTCACCCCCACTGATTCTGCTTTGAGAACAACTTTTACTTGACATTGTTTACGAAATGGTTGGGGAACATCACATTTTTAGTGATGAACCACTATTTTTGTTGATGAACAATGTCTTTTATTAACTAACAACAATGTATATTGATAAATTAACATTTTCTTATAGATGAACAACAGACGGGAACATCATACACGTGCATATCTATCTCTGATAGAGGATAGCAAGGCTAGTAATGTTCTCCCGAGTAACCATCGAGGGTGCTTAAGGCTAGAAGGTGAAGAACGCAAACGAAGCAATCCTCAAAGCCATTCTTAAGGAGCACGGTGGTCTTGAAGCAACTTGTATTAATCATAAAATAATGTTTTTTATTTATGAACATCTTCGTTACATGTGTCTTCCCGAATGCTGCTTTGAAAATAACTTTTACTTGACGTTGTTTGCGAAATAGTTAGGGAACATCACTTTTTTAGTGATGAACCACTATTTTTGTTGATGAACAATGTATTTTATTAACGAAAGACTATGTATATTGATAGAATAACGTTCTCTTATTGATGAACAATAGAAGCAAACATCATCCATGCGCAAATCTATCTTCGGTAGAGGATAACAGGGCTAGGAATGTTCTTCCGAGAAACCATTGATGCTGCTCAAGGCTATAAGGTGAAGGACGCTAAAAAAGCAATCCTCAAAACCATTCTTAAGAAGGGCGACGGCCTTGAAACAACTTTCCACTTCTCGGATGCTGCTTTGAGAACATCTTTACTTTATGTTGTTTACGAACATCTTTATTATAAACCAATATTTTAGTTGATGAACAATGTTTTTTACTAATGGACAACTACATCTAATTATAAAATAACGTTTTTTATTTATGAACATGTTCGTTACCTGTGTCTTCTAGGATGCTGCTTTGAGAACAACTTTTACTCGACGTTGTTTGCGAAATGATTGGGGAACATCATTTTTTTACTAATGAACTACTAATTTTGTTGATGAACAATGTTTTTATTACCTAACAACAATTTATAATGATAAAATAACATTTTCTTATTGATGAACAACAGACGGGAACATCATATACGTGCATATCTATCTCCGGTAGAGGATTGCATGGCGAGGAATGTTTCCCTGAGAAACCATCGTGGGTGCTCAAGGCTAGAAGGTGAAGAACGCAAACGAAGCAATCCTCGAAGCCATTCTTAAGGAGCATGATGGTATTGAAGCAACTTGTGTTTTCTCAGATGCTACTTTGAGAACATCTTTACTTTACATTGTTTACGAGCATCTTTATTGATAAACCACTATTTTTGTTGATGAACAATGTGTTTAACTAATGGACAACTATTATTAATCATAAAATAACATTTTTTATTTATGAACATCTTCGTTACCTGTGTCTTCCTGGATGCTGCTTTGAGAACAACTTTTACTTGACATTGTTTGCGAAATGGTTGGGGAACATCACTTTTTAGTGATGAGCCACTATTTTTGATAATGAACAATGTTTTTGTTAACTAGAAACCATGTATATTGATAAAATAACTCTTTCTTATAGATGAACAATAGACGGGAACATCATCCACATGCATATCTATCTCCGATAGAGGATTGCAGGGCTAGGAATGTTCATTTGAGAAACCATCAAGGGTGCTAAAGGCTAGAAGGTAAAGAACGCAAATGAAGCATTCCTCGAAGCCATTCTTAAGAAGCACGATGGTCTTGAAACAACTTGCCTCTTCTCGGATTCTACTTTGAGAACATCTTTACATTACGTTGTTTACGAACATCTTTACGTTGTTTACGAACATCTTTATTGATAAACTACTATTTTTGTTGATGAACAATGTTTTTTACAAATGGACAACTATTACAAATCCAAAAATAACATTTTGTATTTATGAACATCTTCGTTGCTTGTGTCTTCCCGGATGCTGCTTTGAGAACAACTTTTACTTGACATTGTTTGCAAAATGATTGGGCAACATCACCTTTTTAGTGATGAACCACTATTTTTGTTGATGAACTATGTTTTTTATTAACGTACACCTATGTATATTGATAAGATAACTTTTTCTTATTGATGAACAACAGACGAGAACATCATGCGCGTGCATATCTATCTCCGGTGGAGGATAGCAGGGCTAGGAATGTTCTGCTAAAAAACCATCGAGGGTGCTCAAGGCTACAAGGTGAGGAACGCAAACGAAGCAATCCTTGAAGCCATTCTCAAGAAGCACGGTGGACTTGAAGCAACTTACGTCTTCTCGGATGCTGCTTTGAGAACATCTTTACTTTACATTCTTTACGAGCATCTTTATTGATAAACCACTATTTTTGTTGATGAACAATGTGTTCTACTAATGGACAACTATTACTAATCATAAAATAACATTTATATTTATGAACATCTTCTTTACCTGTGTCTTCCAGGATGCTGCTTTGAGAACAACTTTTACTTGACGTTGTTTGCGAAATGGTTGGGGAACATCACGTTTTTTGTAATGAACTTTATTAAGTAACAACAATGTATAATGACAAAATAATGTTTTCTTATTGATGAACAACAGACGAGAACATTATACACGTGCATATCTATCTCCGGTAGAGGATAGCAGGGCTATTAATGTTACATCCCGAATTATCACATCGAGGTGCTTAAGGCTAGAAGGTAAAGAACTCAAACAAAGCAATCCTCGAAGCCATTCTTAAGGAGAACGGTGGTCTTAAAACAACTTGCGTCTTCTCAGATGCTGCTTTGAGAACATCTTTACTTTACGTTGTTTACGAGCATCTTTATTGATAAACCACTATTTTTGTTGATGAACAATATGTTTTACTAATGGACAACTATTATTAATCATAAATAACGTTTTTTATTTATGAACATCTTCGTTACCTGTGTCTTCCCGCATGCTGCTTAGAGAACAACTTTTACTTGACGTTGTTTGCGAAATGGTTGGGGAACATCACTTTTTTAGTGATGAACTACTATTTTTGTTGATGAACAATGGTTTTTATTAACGAACAACAATGTATATTGATAAAATAACGTTTTCTTATTGATGAACAAAAATAGACGGGAACATTAATTACACGGTGCTATCTATCCACGGTAGAGGATAGCTGGGCAAGATGTTCTCTTGGGAAACCATTGAGGGTGCTCAAAGGCTAGAAAGGTGAAGAACGCCAAATGATGCAATCTCGAACACCATTCTTAAGAAGCACCATCGTCTTGAAACAACTTGCCTCTTCTCGGATGCTACTTTGAGAACATCTTTACTTTACATTGTTTACGAACACCTTTATTGACAAACAACTATTTTTGTTGATGAACAATGTTTTTTACTAATGGACAACTATTATTAACAATAAAATAACGTTTTTTATTTATGAAAATCTTCGTTACCTGTGTCTTCCCGGATGCTGCTTTGAGAACAACTTACTTGACGTTGTTTGCGAAATGGTTGGGGAACATCACTTTTTTAGTGACGAACCACTATTTTTGTTGATGAACAATGTTTTTTATTAACGTGCAACCATGTATTTTGATAAAATAACTCTTTCTTATAAATGAAAAATAGACGGGAACATCATCCACGTGCATATCTATCTTTGGTAGAGGATTGCAGGGCTAGGAATGTTTTTCCGAGAAACCATCGAGGTTGCTCAAGGCTAGAAGGTAAAGAACGCAAATGAAGCAATCCTCAAAGCCATTCTTAAGAAGCACATTGGTCTGGGCAATTGAGTTCTTCTCGGATGCTTCTTTGAGAACATCTTTACTTTACGTTGTTTACGAGCATCTTTATTGATAAACCACTATTTTTGTTGATGAATAATGTTTTTTACAAATGGACAACTATTACTAATCATAAAATAACATTTTGTATTTATGAACATCTTCATTACCTGTGTCTTCCAGGATGCTTCTTTGAGAACAACTTTTACTTGACATTGTTTGCGAAATGGTTATGGAACATCACGTTTTAAGTGATGAACCACTATTTTCGTTGATGAACAATGTTTTTTATTAACGAACGACTATGTATATTGATAGAATAACGTTCTTTTATTGATGAATAATAGACGCGAACATCATCTACGCGCAAATCTATCTTCGGTAGAGGATAACAAGGCTAGGAATGTTTTTCTGAGAAACCATTCAGGTTGCTCAAGGCTACAAGGTGAAGGAAGCAAACAAAGCAATCCTCGAAGCCATTCTTAAGAAGCACGATGGTTTTAAGCAACTTGCCTCTTCTCGGATGCTGCTTTGAGAACATCTTTACTTTACGTTGTTTACGAACATCTTTATTAATAAACCACTATTTTTGTTGATGAACAATGTTTTTTTATAATGGGAAAACTATTAACCATAATCATAAAATAAACGTTTTTTATTTATGAACATCTTCATTACCTGTGTCTTCCTGGATGCTGCTTTGAGAACAACTTTTACTTGACGTTGTTTGCGAAATGGTTGGGGAACATCACGTTTTTAGTGATGAACCACTATTTTAGTTGATGAACAATGTCTTTTATTAACTAACAACAATGTATATTGATAAAATAATGTTTTCTTATTGATGAACAACATACGAGAACATTATACATGTGCATATCTATCTCTGATAGAGGATAGCAAAGCTAGTAATGTTCTCCTGAGTAACCATCGAGGGTGCTCAAGGCTAGAAGGTGAAGAACGCAAATGAAGCAATCCTCGAAGCCATTCTTAAGGAGCACAGTGGTCTTGAAGCAACTTGTATCTTCCCAGATGCTGCTTTGAGAACATCTTTACTTAACATTGTTTACGAGCATCTTTATTGATAAACCACTATTTTTGTTGATGAATAATGTGTTTTACTAATGGACAACTATTATTAATCATAAAATGAACAATGTGTTTAACTAATGGACAACTATTATTAATCATAAAATAAATTTTTTTTTATTTATGAACATCTTCGTTACCTGTGTCTTCCTGGATGCTTCTTTGAGAACAACTTTTACTTGACTTTGTTTGAGAGATGGTTGGGGAACATCACTTTTTTAGTGATGAACCACTATTTTTGTTGATGAACAATGTTTTTTATTAACGAGCAACCATGTATATTGATAAAATAACTCTTTCTTATAAATGAATAATAGACAGGGAACATCACACTTTGCTATCTATCTCCGGTAGAGGATTGCAGGGCTAGGAATGTTCTTCCTAAACCATCAGGTTGCTAAGGCTAGAGGTGAAGACCCCCTCCCACCCCCCCACGCCATTCTTAAGAGCCGATGGTCTTGAAACAACTTATCTCTTTCTCGGATGCTACTTTGATATACATCTTTACTTTATGTTATTTATGAGCATCTTTATTGATAAACCACTATTTTTGTTGAAGAACAATATGTTTTAATAATGGACAACTATTATTAATCATAAAATACCATTTTTTATTTATGAACATCTTCGTTACTTGTGTCTTCCAGGATGCTGCTTTGAGAACAACTTTTACTTGACGTTGTTTGCGAAATGGTTGGGGAACATCACGTTTTTAGTGATGAACCACTAATTTTGTTGATGAACAATGTTTTTTATTAATGAACAACTATGTATATTGATAGAATAACGTTCTCTTATTGATGAACAATAGACGCGAACATCATCTACGCGCAAATCTATCTTCGATTGATGATAGCAGGGCCTGGAATGTTCTTCCGAGAAACCATTGAGGGTGCTCAAGGCTACAAGGTGAAGGACGTTAACAAAGCAATCCTCGAAGCCATTCTTAAGAAGCACGATGGTCTTGAAGCAACTTGCCTCTTCTCGGATGCTGCTTTGAGAACATCTTTACTTTACGTTGTTTACGAACATCTTTATTATAAACCACTATTTTTGTTGATGTACAATGTTTTTTACTAATGGACTACTATATCTAATCATAAAATAACGTTTTTTATTTATGAACATCTTCGTTACCTGTGTCTTCCAGGATGCTGCTTTGAGAACAACTTTTACTTGACGTTGTTTGCGAAATGATTGGGGAACATCACTTTTTTAGTGATGAACCACTATTTTTGTTGATGAACAATGTTTTTTATTAACTAACAACAATGTATAATGATAAAATAACGTTTTCTTATTGATGAAAAATAGACGGGAACAACATACATGTGCATATCTATCTCTGGTAGAGGATAGAAATACTAGGAATGTTCTCCCGAGAAATCATTGAGGGTGCTCAAGGATAGAAGGTGAAGAACGAAAATGAAGCAATCCTTAAAGCCATTCTTAAAGAGCACGGTGGTCTTTAAGCAACTTGCGTCTTCTTGGATGCTGCTTTGAGAACAACTTTTACTTGACGTTATTTGTAAAATGGTTGGGGAACATCACTTTTTTAGTGATGAACCACTATTTTTTTTGATGAACAATGTTTTTTATTAACGAGCAACCATGCATATTGATAAAATAACTCTTTCTTATAGATGAACAATAGACGGGAACATCATCCAAGCGCATATCTATCTCCGGTAGAGGATTACAGGGCTAGGAATGGTCTTTCGAGAAACCATCGAGGGTGCTCAAGGCTAGAAGGTGAAGAACGCAAACAAAGCAATCCTCGAAGCCATTCTTAAGAAGCACGATGGTCTTGAAACAACTTGCCTCTTCTCAGATGCTACTTTGAGAACATCTTTACTTTACATTGTTTACGAACATCTTTATTAATAAACCACTATTTTTGTTGATAAACAATGTTTTAACTAATGGAAAACTATTATTAATAATAAAATAATGTTTTTTATGAACATCTTCGTTACTTGTGTCTTCCTGGATGCTGCTTTGAGAACAACTTACTTGACGTTGTTTGCGAAATGGTTGGGGAACATTACTTTTTTAGTGACGAACCACTATTTTTGTTGATGAACAATGTTTTTTATTAATGAGCAACCATGTATATTGATAAAATAACTCTTTCTTAAAAATGAACAATAGATGGGAACATCATCCACGTGTATATCTATCTTCGGTAGAGGATTGTAGGGCTAGGAATGTTCTTCCGATAAACCATCGAGGGTGCTCAAGGCTAGAAGGTGAAGACCATAAACGAAGCAATCCTTAAAGCCATTCTTAAGAAGCATGATGGTTTTGAAACAACTTCCCTCTCCTCGGATGCTACTTTGAGAATATCTTTACTTTACGTTGTTTATGAACATCTTTATTGATAAACCACTATTTTTGTTGATGAATAATGTTTTTTACAAGTGGAAAACTATTACTAATCATAAAATAACATTTTGTATTTATGAACATCTTCGTTACCTGTGTCTTCCATGATGCTTCTTTGAGAACAACTTTTACTTGACGTTGTTTGCGAAATGGTTGGGGAACATCACGTTTTTAGTGATGAACCACTACTTTTGTTGATGAACAATGTTTTTTATTAACGAACGACTATGTATATTGATAGAATAACGTTCTCTTATTGATGAACAATAGACGCGAACATCATCCACGCGCAAATCTATCTTCGGTAGAGGATAATAGGGCTAGGAATGTTCTTCCGAGAAACCATTAAGGGTGCTCAAGGCTACAAAGTGAAGGACGCAAACAAAGCAATCCTCGAAGCCATTCTTAAGAAGCAAGATGGTTTTAAGCAACTTGCCTCTTTTCGGATGCTGCTTTGATAACATGTTTACTTTACGTTGTTTACGAACATCTTTATTAATAAACTACTATTTTTGTTGATGAACAATGCTTTTTACTAATGGAAAACTATTACTAATCATAAAATAACATTTTTTATTTATGAACATCTTCGTTACCTGTGTCTTCCCAGATGCTGCTTTGAGAACAACTTTTACTTGACGTTGTTTGCGAAATGATTGGGGAACATCATTTTTTTACTAATGAACACTGAATACTCTGCTAGTATCCACCTATTAAGTCGTGTCTTCTAGAGCCCGAATGATGCTTGTCGGAATCTGTAATACAACCTCCCTCCATAAGAGATCTCACCGAGGACTGATTCGTTTGCACTCACGCCTATGAGTAGACGAGAGAATATAACATCAATTTTTTAGTGATGACGCAACCACTATCTTGCAGTCGCGCTGAATTCGAAACTCAATGCTTTTCCGTATTTTCACTAACAGATCAATATCTCGAGATAGTTAGAACTGATAATACACTACCACATACCATCGTTTACATCAGATATTGCCTACTGCCCGCTTCTAATATTAAGACTGGGCACAAAAATCTTACAGTGCATATGCTATCTGGTAGAGGATAGAAGGGCTAGGACTATTTACCGGAGAAACCAATCGAGGTGACTAAAGGCTAGAAACGTGAAGAACGCAAACAAAGATATCTCGAAGCCCATTCTTTGTAGTACGATGGTCTTGAAACACTTTTCCTCTTCTCGGTATGCTACTTTGAGAAACATCATTTACTTTACCGTTGTTTTGCGAACATCTTTTATCGATAAACCACTAATTTTGTTGCATGTACAATGTTTTTTACAAATGGACAACTATTACTAATCATAAAATAACATTTTGTATTTATGAAAATCTTCGTTACTTGTGTCTTTCAGGATGCTGCTTTGAGAACAACTTTTACTTGACATTGTTTGCGAAATGGTTAGGGAACATTACATTTTTAGTGATGAACACATAATTTTTTTTAGAGCTACCCTGGTCCAATGTTTTTTATTAACATAACAACAATGTATATTGATATATAAGTATTTCTTTTGTGGAACAACAGAAAGGAACATAATACACGTGCATTATCTTTCCTCTGGTAGAGGATAGCAGGCAGGAATGTTCTCCCCACTGATAAACCCATCGAGGGTGCCTCAGGCTTAGATAGGTGAAGAACAGTCTATCAGAAGCAATCCTTAAGCAATTCTTAAGGAGCCGGTGGTAGTGAAGAAAATTGGTACTTCCTTGATGCATGATTTGGAAATCTTGACAATTTATGTTGTTTACGTGCATCTTTTTGATAAATTACATATTATTTACTTGCCATGAACAATTGTATTTTACACTTTGAACATGTTTTTACTATATGGGACAAACTATTACGATAGTTATAAAATAACCCACAATTTTTATTATTTCATGAACATCTTCGTTACCTGTGTCTTCCAGGATGCTGATTTGAGACAACTTTTACTTGACGTTGTTTGCAAAATGGTTGGGGAACATCACGTTTTTAGTGATGAACTACTATTTTCATTGATGAACAATGTTTTTTTATTAACGAACAATTATGTATATTAACAGAATAACGTTCTCTTATTGATGAACAATAGACGCAAACATCATCCACGCGCGAATTTATCTTCGGTAGAGGATAGCAGGGCTAGGAATGTTCTTCCCAGAAACCATTGAGGGTGCTCAAGGCTACAAGGTGAAGGAGCTAAGAAAGCAATCTTGAATACATTCATTAAGACAAGCACGATGGTTAATGCAACTTGCCTCTTTTTACGGATGTTGCTTTGAGAACATCTATTACTTTACGTTTGTTTCTACGAACATCTGTTATTGTAAAACCAATATTTTTGTTTGATGAATCAATGTTTTTTAATATTGGCAACTATTACTATTCATAAGATATCGTTTTTAATTTATGAAATCTTGTTACTATTGTCTTCAAGGCTGTTGCTTTTGAGAACAACTTTAAATGACGTTGTTCGCGAAATGATTGGGGAACATCACCTTTTTAGTGATGAACCACTATTTTTGTTGATGAAAAATGTTTTTTTATTAAACAGTACACCTATGTATATTGATAAAATAACTTTTTATTATTGATGAACAACAGACCAGGGAACATCATACATAGTGCATATCTATTTGGTGAAGGATAGCCTGGGTTAGGAATGTTCTCCTGAGAAAACCATATCGGGTGCTTAAGGTGAAGGAATGCAAATGATGCAATCCTTCAAAGCACATTTCCTTAAGAAGCATAGTGGTCTCTTGAAGCCCACTTGGTTCTTTTGGATGCTGCTTTGAGATCATCTTGACTATTATGTTATTTATGAGACATCTTATTGATAATCCACATTTTGTTGAAGAACAATATGTTTTAATATTGGACACAAAATATTATTAATCATAAATACCATTTTTATTTATTGAACATATTGTTACTTGTGTCTTCCAGGTGCTGCTTTGAGAACAAACTTTTACTTGGACTTTATGTTTGCGAAAGTGGTTGGGGAAACATTAAGTTTTAGTGATGAACCACTAATTTTGTTGATGAACAATGTTTTTTATTAATGAACAACTATGTATATTGATAGAATAACGTTCTCTTATTGATGAACAATAGACACAGCGAAACATAATTACGCGCATATATATATTTACGATTGATGATAGCAGGGCCTGAATGGTTCTTCCGAGAAAAACAAATTAAGGTGCTCATGGCTACAAGCGTGAAGGACGTTACAATAAAAGCAATCTCTCGAAGCCATTCTCTTAAGAAGTAGATCGGTATTGACAGCAACTTGCCTCTTATCAAGGATGCTGCTTTGAGAACATCTTTACTTTAGTTGTTTAGCGAACTTCTTTATTATAAACATATTTTTAATGATGTATGAATGTTTTTTACTAATGGATATATATCTAATCATATAAGAACAACGTTTTTATTTATGAACATCACTTCGTTACATGTGTATTCTAGTGGCTGATCTTTGAGAATAACTTTTACTTAGAAGTTTTGCCGAAAGTATAGGGTACATCACTTTTTTGTGATCGAACACAGTATTTTTGTAATGAGCACTGTTTTTATATTAACTAACAACAATGTATATATGAAGATAAATAACGTTTTCTATATTGATGAACTCTCGAGACAAGGGAACAACATACATGTGCATATCTATCTTTTTTCGGGTAGAGGATGACTTTAATAGGGAAGTTCTCCCAGAGGAATAATCATGGAGGTTCGTGCTCAAGATGTAAAAGAGTGGAAGAACGAAAATGATGCATATCATTAAAGCCATTAACTTAAAGAGCACGGTGGTCTTTTAAGCAACTTGCGTCTTCTTGGATGTGCTTTGAAGAACAACTCTTTACTGTGACGTTTTTGTAAATGCGTTGGGACTCATCACTTTTTTAGTGATGAACTCTCATGTTTTTGATGAACAATGTTTTTTATTAACGAGCAACATGCATATTGATAAAATAACTCTTTTCGCATAGCATGATACACACCAATAGACGGACGATCTCATCATTTCCCCTATTAGAGACAAAGCACTATAGTGTATATCTTACACGGCACAACTCACGACGGCAAGCGTCACATAGAGGACAGACTGCCGCTACACTCGAGATCTTTGCAATAGCAGAATCAACCACTACGCAGGACAACCAGTGCGACGTCAACCCAAACCCCCCCCACAACCAAACCAACACATAAGGCACTAGATCTAGAGCGGAACAGTATCTCCGCACAACACAATACGCTCCTATTACATACGCAACGCCCACAATATAACCTATCAATAGAAGCACGAAATGGTCTCACAGACAAAATATAGATGCCTCTGCCACATACACGATGATGCTACTTCACGACGAGTCAATCGCATGTACATTTATACCTATCTGCCGCTCCTGAATAACGAAATCCTAATAGTCTGAGTCATTGCTAACTATAACACCACTATTACCATTTGTCGTGGCCTTATATACTCACGATCTGTATTCTCAACATATAACTGGAAACGACCTCTCGATGATACGATCCCCACAATCATTAACTCTACTAATATACCTGCCTGAGATTGAGTCTCATCTGATACTCACCCTCAACATGCAGCTTCCTCCTTCCGACGAGCTCCTCGACACCACTGGCTCTGATGCCATGTGAGAGTGCAACCTAATTACATTGACCACGTTTGTTCTGCACGAACTATGGGTCTGCGGCGATACACTTGTGATCTCATACTTTTAGCCTGACTCGAACACTACTACACCTCTTTTCCCGTTGTCAGAGAACCATACTTCGCTTCGCTCGTATCCTACACATCACCGCACTCTCCACACACCCATTGCTCCCTCGTATAGCGATAAGATACTACAACCATAACCTCAGTCACTTTGTATTCTAAAACTCAACCACTTCGCCCCACATAAACACAATAATAGCACTTGGGCTACATAATAATACCCACCGCCTAGATGTCTTCAATCTATCCGCGAGGCGCCTAGAGGACGGTATCATCGGCCGCAGATAGGCTAACGGCAGCATATCTCCACGAATAAACACTATACCTCCCGCAAGCGGATCGCACTCCATGGACAGCCAGCCATCGGATGACAGCAACCCACTCTCCTCCAACAACGAAGGACACATCTTCTAAAGCTATATTCTCCTGAACACTCCTAGCAACGCATGCTTGGTCTCCTTGATCATAACCTACATACACATTCCCACCTCACCTATATACGCGATATGTCCACTCTATCTCTCATGTGTCCGACGCTACATATCTCTTCTCAACGTCTTAACGTATCGTCCTCTACTCGTAATCACATGTCCTCTCCCTATACCTCCTGCTACCCCCTGACCACACACACCTACCTCTCATTCTCCTTCGTTGCCCTCCGCATCCTCTCTAACTGTTTTTCTCCCACCCAACACCCAGCCTCGGACCTACAATACCGTCCTCCGAGATCCCTCTAATCCACTCTAACACCATCTCATCCCCCAATCCATTCCCGCTCGCCCCCCCAACCCCCCCCACACCTTAGCTTCTCGCCCATACACACTACACTTCCCCCCGCGCTACCGCGCTCCGTCCATCTCACTCTAATAGCAAAGCTTCCCTTCTCGAGAACCACATCTACACTCGATCCTACTCTGCGCACCGCTTGCTCTCGCGACACATCGCACGTTCGGCGCGGAACACATAGAACAGCTATTTTAGTCGCCTCTCCGAACACTTACTTTCTCGTTGATCGCAACCAGATCATGCTTTTTCCCCCTCACCTCTACCAAGCATCCCCCACGATCTACCCCCTGCCATCATACGATAGAACATCCCACCTAACCACGTCTACCCTCCTTACTTGCCATGTATACCAAGTAGCGATCCGTCCCCGCACACACTCAATCCCCCCCACACCGAACGCACTAATACCCATCCACCTCCTCTCCACTCTCGAGCCTACGCAGCGCTCCTCCCCTCCAGATGGCGCTAGGCAATCGTCTCCATAGTCACGAGACCAACAACAACTCTACACGCGCGTGTATATCACAGACCCTCAACTCAAGTGAAGCTCACGCCCCACGCACACACACCATAACGACATCATCAGCCCACACGACCCCAATTCCTTAAACCTGCTCCAGGAACGCCAAGATGCGTTTCTACGCGCCAACTCTGCACGTCCCAATTTCGACCCCTGCCTCGCTCCTCCGCCATATCAATGCTTTAATGCGTTACACGTTGGTCTTCCACGCTTCCTACACTCACCTTTATTAATCACACCTACGTTTCTCTTGTCCTGTCGCGAATACCACCTACATGCACTTTCTCTACCTAATGGCAATATCTCCCATCCTACCCCACCTCTCCGCACATTCACTCATATAAATTAACATCTTTCCTCTCTACGCTTTATGAAACACTCACGTCGGCTATCACCTCCGCTGACTCCTTCACCCCCACGGATGCTGCTTTGAGAACAACTTTTACTTGACGTTGTTTGCGAAATGGTTGGGGAACATCACGTTTTTAGTGATGAACCACTATTTTTGTTGATGAACAATGTCTTTTATTAACTAACAACAATGTATATTGATAAAATAACATTTTCTTATAGATGAACAACAGACAGGAACATCATACGCGTGCATATCTATCTCCAATAGAGGATAGCAAGGCTAGTAATGTTCTCCCGAGTAACCATCGAGGGTGCTCAAGGCTAGAAGGTGAAGAACGCAAACGAAGCAATCCTCGAAGCAATTCTTAAGGAGCATGGTGGTCTTGAAGCAACTTGTATTAATCATAAAATAACGTTTTTTATTTATGAACATCTTCGTTACATGTGTCTTCCCGAATGCTGCTTTGAAAACAACTTTTAATTGACGTTGTTTGCGAAATGGTTAGGGAACATCACTTTTTTAGTGATGAACCACTATTTTTGTGGATGAACAATGTTTTTTATTAACGAAATACTATGTATATTGATAGAATAACGTTCTCTTATTGATGAACAATAGAAGCGAACATCATCCATGCCCAAATCTATCTTCGGTAGAGGATAGCAGGGCTAGGAATGTTCTTCTGAGAAACCATTGATGGTGCTCAAGGCTATAAGGTGAAGGATGCTAAAAAACCAATCCTCGAAACCTTTCTTAAGAAGGGCGACGACCTTGAAGCAACTTGCCTCTTCTCGGATGCTGCTTTAAGAACATCTTTACTTTATGTTGTTTACGAACATCTTTATTATAAACAAATATTTTAGTTGCTGAACAACATTTTTTACTAATGGACAACTACATCTAATTATAAAATAATGTTTTTTATTTATGAACATCTTCGTTACCTGTGTCTTCTAGGATGCTGCTTTGAGAACAACTTTTAATGGACGTTGTTTGCGAAATGATTGGGGAACATCATTTTTTTACTAATGAACCACTATTTTTGTTGATGAACAATGTTTTTATTAACTAACAACAATTTATAATGATAAAATAACATTTTCTTATTGATGAACAACAGACGGGAACATCATACACGTGCATATCTATCTCCGGTAGAGGATTACAGGGCTAGGAATGTTTCCCCGAGAAACCATCGTGGGTGCTCAAGGCTAGAAGGTGAAGAACGCAAACGAAGCAATCCTCGAAGCCATTCTTAAGGTGCCCGGTGGTATTGAAGCAACTTGCATTTTCTCGGATGTTGCTTTGAGAACATCTTTACTTTACATTGTTTACGAGCATCTTTATTGATAAACCACTAATTTTGTTGATGAACAATGTGTTTTACTAATGGACAACTATTATTAATATTAAAATAACATTTTTTATTTATGAATATCTTCGTTACCTGTGTCTTCCCGGATGCTGCTTTGAGAACAACTTGAACTTGACGCTGTTTGCGAAATGGTTGGGGAACATCACTTTTTTAGTGATGAACCACTATTTTTATTGATGAACAATGTTTTTATTAACGAGCAACTATGTATATTGATAAAATAACTCTTTCTTATAGATGAACAATAGACGGGAACATCATCTACGTGCATATCTATCTCCGGCAGTGGATTGTTGGGCTAGCAATGTTCTTTCGAGAAACCGTCGAGGGTGCTCAAGGCTAAAAGGTAAAGAACGCAAACGAAGCAATCCTCGAATCCATTCTTAAGAAGCATGATGGTCTTGAAATAACTTGGCTCTTCTCGGATGCTACTTTGAGAACATCTTTACTTTACGTTGTTTACGAACATCTTTACGTTGTTTACGAACATCAATATTGATAAACTACTATTTTTGTTGATGAACAATGTTTTTTAACAAATGAAAAACTATTACAAATCCTAAAATAACATTTTGTATTTATGAACATCTTCGTTACCTGTGTCTTCTCGGATGATGCTTTGAGAACAACTTTTACTTGATGTTGTTTGCAAAATGATTTGGGAACATCACCTTTTTAGTGATGAGCCATTATTTTTGTTGATGAACAATGTTTTTTTATTAACGTACACCTATGTATATTGATAAAATAACTTTTTCTTATTGATGAACAACAGACGAGAACATCATGCGCGTGCATATCTATCTCCGGTGGAGGATAGCAGGGCTAGGAATGTTCTCCAGAGAAACCATCGAGGGTGCTCAAGGCTACAAGGTAAATAACATAAACGAAGCAATCCTTGAAGCCATTCTTAAGAAGCACGGTGGTCTTGAAGCAACTTGCGTCTTCTCGGATGCTGCTTTGAGAACATCTTTACTTTACGTTGTTTACGAGCATCTTTATTGATAAACCACTATTTTTGTTGATGAATAATATGTTCTACTAATGGACAACTATTACTAATCATAAAATAACATTTATATTTATGAACATCTTCGTTACCCGTGTCTTCCAGGATGCTGCTTTAAGAACAACTTTTACTTGACGTTGTTTGCGAAATGGTTAGGGAACATCACGTTTTTAGTGATGAACTTTATTAAGTAACAAAAATGTATAATGATAAAATAATGTTTTCTTATTGATGAACAACGGACGGGAACATCATACACGTGCATATCTATCTCCGGTAGAGGATAGCAAGGCTAGTAATGTTCTCCCGAGAAACCATCGAGGGTGCTCAAGGCTAGAAGGTGAAGAACGCAAACGAATCAATCCTCGAAACCATTCTTAAGGAGCACTATGGTCTTGAAGAAACATGTGTCTTCTTAGATGCTGCTTTGAGAACATCTTTACTTTACGTTGTTTACGAACATCTTTTTTGATAAACCACTATTTTTGTTGATGAACAATGTTTTTTACAAATGGACAACTATTATTAATCATAAAATAACATTTTGTATTTATGAACATCTTTGTTACCTGTGTCTTCCAGGATGCTGGTTTGAGAACAACTTTTACTTGACGTTGTTTGCGAAATGGTTGGGGAACATTACGTTTTTAGAGATGAACCACTATTTTTGTTGATGAACAATGTTTTTTTATTAACTAACAACAATGTATATTGATAAAATAACATTTTCTTAATGATGAACAACATACGGGAACATCATACACGTGCATATCTATCCCCGGTAGAGGATAGTTGGGCAAGGAATGTTCTCTTGAGAAACCATCGAGGGTGCTCAAGGCTAGAAGGTAAAGAACGCAAACGAAGCAATCCTCGAAGCCATTCTTAAGAAGCACCATCGTCTTGAAACAACTTGACTCTTCTCGGATGCTACTTTGAGAACATCTTTACTTTACATTGTTTACGAACATCTTTATTGATAAACCACTATTTTTGTTGATGAACAATGTTTTTACTAATGGACAACTATTAATAATAATAAAATAATGTTTTTTATTTATGAACATCTTCGTTACCTGTGTCTTCCCGGATGCTGCTTTGAGAACAACTTACTTGACGTTGTTTGCGAAATGGTTGGGGAACATAACTTTTTTAGTGACGAACCACTATTTTTGTTGATGAACAATGTTTTTTATTAACGTGCAACCATGTATTTTGATAAAATAACTCTTTCTTATAAATGAAAAATAGACGGGAACATCATCCACGTGCATATCTATCTTTGGTAGAGGATTGCAGGGCTAGGAATGTTTTTCCGAGAAACCATCGAGGTTGCTCAAGGCTAGAAGGTAAAGAACGCAAATGAAGCAATCCTCAAAGCCATTCTTAAGAAGCACATTGGTCTTGAAGCAACTTGCGTCTTCTCGGATGCTTCTTTGAGAACATCTTTACTTTACGTTGTTTACGAGCATCTTTATTGATAAACCACTATTTTTGTTGATGAATAATGTTTTTTACAAATGGACAACTATTACTAATCATAAAATAACATTTTGTATTTATGAACATCTTCATTACCTGTGTCTTCCAGGATGCTTCTTTGAGAACAACTTTTACTTGACATTGTTTGCGAAATGGTTATGGAACATCACGTTTTAAGTGATGAACCACTATTTTCGTTGATGAACAATGTTTTTTATTAACGAACGACTATGTATATTGATAGAATAACGTTCTTTTATTGATGAATAATAGACGCGAACATCATCTACGCGCAAATCTATCTTCGGTAGAGGATAACAAGGCTAGGAATGTTTTTCTGAGAAACCATTCAGGTTGCTCAAGGCTACAAGGTGAAGGAAGCAAACAAAGCAATCCTCGAAGCCATTCTTAAGAAGCACGATGGTTTTAAGCAACTTGCCTCTTCTCGGATGCTGCTTTGAGAACATCTTTACTTTACGTTGTTTACGAACATCTTTATTAATAAACCACTATTTTTGTTGATGAACAATGTTTTTTACTAATGGAAAACTATTACAAATAATAAAATAACGTTTTTTATTTATGAACATCTTCATTACCTGTGTCTTCCTGGATGCTGCTTTGAGAACAACTTTTACTTGACGTTGTTTGCGAAATGGTTGGGGAACATCACATTTTTAGTGATGAACCACTATTTTTGTTGATGAACAATGTCTTTTATTAACTAACAACAATGTATATTGATAAAATAATGTTTTCTTATTGATGAACAACATACGGGAACATCATACACGTACATATCTATCTCTGATAGAGGATAGCAAGGCTACTAATGTTCTCCCAAGTAACCATCGAGGGTGCTAAAGGCTAGAAGGTAAAGAAAACAAACGAAGCAATCCTCGAAGCCATTCTTAAATAGCACGGTGGTCTTGAAACAGCTTGCATCTTCCCAGATGCTGCTTTGAGAACATCTTTACTTTACGTTGTTTATGAGCATCTTTATTGATAAACCACTATTTTTGTTGATGAACAATGTGTTTTACTAATGGATAACTATTATTAATCATAAAATGAACAATGTGTTTTACTAATGGACAACTATTATTAATCATAAAATAATGTTTTTTATTTATGAATATCTTCGTTACCTGTGTCTTCCCGGATGCTGCTTTGAGAACAACTTTTACTTGACGTTGTTTGCGAAATGGTTGGGGAACATCACTTTTTAGTGATGAGCCACTATTTTTGATAATGAACAATGTTTTTGTTAACTAGAAACCATGTATATTGATAAAATAACTCTTTCTTATAGATGAACAATAGACGGGAACATCATCCACATGCATATCTATCTCCGATAGAGGATTGCAGGGCTAGGAATGTTCATTTGAGAAACCATCAAGGGTGCTAAAGGCTAGAAGGTAAAGAACGCAAATGAAGCATTCCTCGAAGCCATTCTTAAGAAGCACGATGGTCTTGAAACAACTTGCCTCTTCTCGGATTCTACTTTGAGAACATCTTTACATTACGTTGTTTACGAACATCTTTACGTTGTTTACGCACATCTTTATTGATAAACTACTATTTTTGTTGATGAACAATGTTTTTTACAAATGGACAACTATTACAAATCCAAAAATAACATTTTGTATTTATGAACATCTTCGTTGCTTGTGTCTTCCCGGATGCTGCTTTGAGAACAACTTTTACTTGACATTGTTTGCAAAATGATTGGGCAACATCACCTTTTTAGTGATGAACCACTATTTTTGTTGATGAACTATGTTTTTTATTAATGTACACCTATGTATATTGATAAAGTAACTTTTTCTTATTGATGAACAACAGACGAGAACATCATGCACGTGCATATCTATCTCCGGTGGAGGATAGCAGGGCTAGGAATGTTCTCCAGAGAAACCATCGAGGGTGCTCAAGGCTACAAGGTAAATAACATAAACGAAGCAATCCTTGAAGCCATTCTTAAGAAGCATGGTGGTCTTGAAGCAACTTGCGTCTTCTCGGATGCTGCTTTGAGAACATCTTTACTTTACGTTGTTTACGAGCTTCTTTATTGATAAACCACTATTTTTGTTGATGAACAATATGTTCTACTAATGGACAACTATTACTAATCATAAAATAACATTTATATTTATGAACATCTTCTTTACCTGTGTCTTCCAGGATGCTGCTTTGAGAACAACTTTTACTTGACGTTGTTTGCGAAATGGTTGGGGAACATTACGTTTTTTGTAATGAACTTTATTAAGTAACAACAATGTATAATGACAAAATAATGTTTTCTTATTGATGAACAACAGACGGGAACATCATACACGTGCATATCTATCTCCGATAGAGGATAGCAGGGCTAGTAATGTTCTCCCTAGAAACCATCGAGGGTGCATAAGGCTAGAAGGTGAAGAACGTAAACGAATCAATCCTTGAAGCCATTCTTAAGGAGAACGGTGGTCTTGTAGAAACTTGCTTCTTCTTAGATGCTACTTTGAGAACATCTTTACTTTATTTTTTTTACGAACATCTTTATTGATAAACCACTAGTTTTGTTGATAAATAATATGTTTTACTAATGGACAACTATTAATAATAATAAAATGAACAATGTGTTTTACTAATGGATAACTATTATTAATCATAAAATAATGTTTTTTTATTTATGAACATCTTCGTTACCCGTGTCTTCCCGGATGCTGCTTCGAGAACAACTTTTACTTGACTTTGTTTGTGAAATGGTTGGGGAACATCACTTTTTTAGTGATGAACCACCATTTTTTTAAGAACAATGTTTTTTTTTAACGAGCAACCATGTATATTGATAAAATAACTCTTTCTTATAGATGAACAGTAGACGGGAACATCATCCACGTGCATATCTATCTCCGATAGAGGATTGCAGGGCTTGGAATGTTCTTCCAAGAAACTATCAAGGGTGCTCAAGGCTAGAAAGTGAAGAATACAAATGAAGCAATCCTTGAAGCCATTCTTAAGAAGCACGATGGTCTTGAAACAACTTGCCTCTTCTCGGATGCTACTTTGAGAACAACTTTTACTTGTCGTTGTTTGCGAAATGGTTGGGGAACATTACGTTTTTAGTGATGAACCACTATTTTTGTTGATGAATAATGTTTTTTATTAACTAACAACAATGTATATTGATAAAATAACATTTTCTTATTGATGAACAACAGACGGAAACATCATACACGTGCATATCTATCTCCAGTAGAGGATAGCAGGGCAAGGAATGTTCTCCCGAGAAACCATCGAGGGTGCTCAAGGCTAGAAGGTGAAGAACGCAAACGAAGCAATCATCAAAGCAATTCTTAAGGAGCACGGTGGTCTTGAAGCAACTTTAGTCTTCTCGGATGCTGCTTTGAGAAAATCTTTGCTTTACGTAGTTTACGAGCATCTTTATTGATAAATTACTATTTTTGTTGATGAACAATGTGTTTTACTAATGAACTATATTTTTTACAAATGGACAACTATTACTAATCATAAAATTACATTTTTATTTATGAACATCTTCGTTACTTGTGTCTTCCAGGATGCTGCTTTGAGAACAACTTTTACTTGACGTTGTTTGCGAAATGGTTGGGGAACATCACGTTTTTAGTGATGAACCACTATTTTTGTTGATGAACAATGTTTTTTATTAACGAATGACTATGTATATAAATAGAATAACATTCTCTTATTGATGAACAATAGACGTGAAAATCATCCACGCGCGAATTTATCTTTGGTAGAGGATAGCAGGGCTAGGAATGTTCTCCCGAGAAACCATCAAGGGTGCTCAAAGCTAGAAGCTAAAGACCTTAAACGAAGTAATCCTCGAAGCCATTCTTAAGGAGAACGGTGGTCTTGAAACAACTTGCGTCTTCTCAGATGCTGCTTTGAGAACATCTTTACTTTACGTTGTTTACGAGCATCTTTATTGATAAACCACTATTTTTGTTGATGAACAATGTGTGTTACTAATGGACAAGTATTATTAATCATAAAATGAACAATGTGTTTTACTAATGGACAACTATTATTAATCATAAAATAACGTTTTTAATTTATGAACATCTTCGTTACCTGTGTCTTCCCGGATGCTGCTTTGAGAACAACTTTTACTTGACGTTGTTTGCAAAATGGTTGGGGAACATGACTTTTTTTGTGATGAACCACTATTTTTGTTGATGAACAATGTTTTTTACAAATGGAAAAATATTACTAATCATAAAATAACGTTTTGTATTTATGAACATCTTCATTACCTGTGTCTTCCAGGATGCTGCTTTGAGAACAACTTTTACTTGACGTTGTTTGCGAAATGGTAGGGGAACATCATTTTTTAGTGATTAACCACTATTTTTGTTGATGAACAATGTTTTTTATTAATGAGCAACCATGTATATTGATAAAATAACTCTTTGTTAAAAATGAATGATAGACGGGAACATCATCCAAGTGCATATCTATC
>BQNB010029636.1:0-44555 GCA_026074375.1 Tanacetum coccineum
ATCATGTATATCATATCTATGCCGAATTTATGGCAAAGATATAAAGAAAATCTTCCATTTTGGTCAATGTGCACCATGACTTCATTAATACTACACCATACCTAGTCATTTCTTGTCCCTTTGACTTAGACCATGCCCAAGACCATCCCTACACCATACCTTGTCCCTTGACTAAGTTCTTACACTATATATATATACATGTATCTAGTAAAGAGATCATACACATAAACACTTGGTAAAAATCACAAATCACCTCCCTTTTTGCTCTATATTGCTCACGGCAATAAGCAAGCACCTAACCAAAGCCATAGCAATTTTTATACAACCCATACACTTCTATACACATCTATCCTAAGACATTCTAAGGTATTTCCAAGCATTGGCTAAGCATTTCCAAGTAATAATCAAGAGAAGGAAGCTAGGGTTTTTATTTGGAAACAAGGGTTTCCTTAAGTGCAAGCTTGGGTTTTAAGGCTAAACACGGGTTTAGCATTCATTTCTCATCTCATACATCATCCCTAAGGTCTTCTAAATTCCTTTATACTTTTTATTATCATTATTTCATGTGTAATATGTTATTTATGGCTAAATCACCACTTAAGACTTTTGAATATGTAAAAAGGGTTTTTACTAATGTCTATGAAATTATACACTTTTTCTTATGTCATATGGTCATATATATCATGAAATAATGGATCTATAATTATGATAACATGTTGTTTAAGTATAAACATGTTTAGTTATAAATTAGGGTTTATAAAGTTAATAAAACAAACTTTTTATAAATCAATACACTTGGATAATAAAAGGGTTTTTATTTCGTGTTTCATACAGTAGGTAGAGCCTAATATAAAAATAATACGCCTCATGACGATTCCAAAATGATAAGAAACTCGAAAAACCGATTTACAACGAAAAAGATACGTTAATTACGAGTTTACAACGAGAAATACTTTTATAAAACTATTTTTATAAAAACACTATTCATTACAGCAACTTCAGTTTTTAAAACATCAAAAATATGATATAACTTTTAATTACGAGATCGTACTCGAAAGAATCGCTAAAAACGGAACTATAATGAATAAACTACGACATTTTCGATAATTAAAGTTTATAAAAGTAATTTTATAAACTATGAACAGTAAAAGTACTATTCATCAGCGGACCCAACTTTGTAAAATATAATAAATCTTTTAATAACGGAGACGTACTCGAAGGAATCACTAAAATCGGGATTAAAACGAATAAGTTATTACGATTACGAGTTTACGCTAATTAAAACCTAAAACGACTAAACTAGCTGTCGTGAACAGTAAAACACTATTCATCGCAGAATATCAAAAACTTGAAAATGTAATATTTTGATCACTCGTCTTACTACGAAGACGTGGGCATAAGAAACGTCAAAATCGGGCTTAAAACGCAAAAGTTATGCTAGTTTTACTAAAACGGTAATTATAAACGTTTTAACTTATTAAACACAATTTTACCAAAACCATTAGTTGGTGATTGAGCTATATAGAATATTATGTGGTTATCAAAGTACTATATTACTAGGGAGTTTCATAATGAGGCCTCTTCGGATGGCGTATCGACGAGTTGTTGGATTTACGATTTAAAGTGTCATAACTCCTCGAACGTCATGTCATGACCTCTTAAATTATGATAGCCCGAACGATAGTACGATGTAACAACTATAAGATTATATTCAAGTACTCGGTACTTATATGACCTATGATAATTTAGGTTGCATTCGATCTTTTACGTGACGCTTTATCTGCGATATTTGGATTATCTGAACTCAAGGTGAGTTCATAGCCCCACATTTTTACGATTTCAATGATTTATAATTATGGGGTGGAAACATGCTTTGTTTTATAAATTGGACGCAAGTATTGATTACATGTTGCCTAAGTAGCGATAACCCAAGTTGAGCCCCTTTATCATGAACTGTCAATTGCATAGATGTAGTTGGGAATTACATTATGTGAGCGCGAATGTTATTTAATAGATCTATTCGGGAAACGACCTCCCCGTTCGGGTGATTAGCTATCACCGGGAACGAACGTTATAGCATGTCGAATTTAGGATGTTTTCGGGTTGAACATCTAATCGGGCAGAAATTGCAATATATAGTTTAATTGCAAGAAAGATCGTCGAGCTTCAGTGTCATGAGCTTAGTGTAAATGTAATCAATTTTGTGAGATCTGCATAGTGGGTTTTGCATTATCACTAAAAAGTCTGGGTCCTGCATATTATGATTTATCAAACCTATGAATTCACCAACATTTTTGTTGACGTTTTAAGCAATGTTTTCAGGAGATCAATAGGCATGGGATGCCAGGGATGCATTGGGTTACATTTTGGATTGCACGCTTAAAGATTTAGGTGCATCATATTTTAGGAAATGTATTGTCAACTTTTGTAATATTCAACAATGGACAAGTAAAGCTATATGCTTTTGTATTAAGTCTTTCAATTAAATCCAATGTATCAGTTTTAAAACGACTTTTTGTGTCGTTCTTATATATCTTGTGCTATTGATCTTGAAGTAACACGCCCAGGACCCTTATTCCGCTGCGACCCAATTTGGGGGTGTTACATCAACCGTTTAGTTAAATCACGTAAACCAAAAATCAATAATCAACGTAAACCGACCTCAAACAAATACAAGTTTATGTCAAACAAGTGTTATATTATTTTTACGAAAATATTTTATAAATTTTCATATTTTATTTATATACATTCGTAATAAAACACATTTATGCATGCATGTAAACTCATAAACCCAACTATACTTCAACAAATACCCACCATTATACCCAAAACCTAAAAATTATATCATTTCTATCTTAAATATCACTCTAGCCGTGTACACATACAACACCAACACAACAAATTAAATCAAACAACACTCTACTAACTAGTAAACTATAATATATGTTAAATCAAGAAGTTGATGCATCTTTGTCTACAAGCATGCAAGGTCACGGCATGAAACAAGGAAAAGAAAGAAAATGATACATTAAACATGGCATGAAACAAGGAAAAGAAAGAAAATGACACATTCAACATGTCTCCTACACTTGAAGCTAGTGATTTGTTTAATCCAAAAGCCTTACTCATCTCTTATGAAACCGTCCTTATGGCTTTACCATTTGATAGTTTTGCTAAGTAGTATTTTACTAAGTCTTGCATTGTAAATACAAGGCATAAAGTGAACTAGTATACACACTCTCATTTGCAAGTAAATCAAACACTCATTCTCTCTTGTTCTTCCTCACCCAACCAATATTTGTTGGGAAATATATTGTAAAAGACTTAATACTAGTAGTATAACAGTTAAGTCTGGTAGTATTAGTTAGTTCTGGCAGTACTAAGTTAAGTCTGGCAGTACTATAGTTAGTACTGGTAGAGTGGCAGTACTATAGTTAGTACTGGTCGTATGTAGTTAAGTCTGTTTATGTAGCAGAATAGAGGTAATAGTTACCTTAGAGATATTTTAGGAGATATCTTCATGGACCCTTAGTGGGCTTATCCATGGGCCTTGAGCCCTGTTTGCTTTCTAACTTAACCTTACAACTTACTACGAGCTACGACTATCTATATTAGAAGTGACTGTCACTTTTTTGTATTTCTAACAATCTCCCCCTAAGGGAGGTCACTCCAATTTACACAAATTTAAACTTAGCATACTATGCTTTCACTTCGGTCTTAAGCTCGTAGTCTTTAACTTCAAAACAAGTAACTTTGAATTTGATGTAGTGATCATTGACTTTGGATTTGAGCTAGTTCTTTTGACTTGACATGAATGTGATCTTTGAGCTTTTTGAAATCATCAACCAAGCATAATCTCATTTCGCCATCTTGTAAACTTTTCCATCTCGTGAACTTGTGACTTCTGGACCGACATGCTTATACCTTTCTTGATTTGATAATCTTGAAAATCTTTAATAATGCATCTTTCTTGAATTTCTTTAACTTTAACACTTTGTCGCTTCAAGAAGGACGTATGGTATCAGAGTAGCGGAAGTCTTAAAACATGTACTTGAGCTTTCATGATGTCTTTATATTTGTCGGTTGGGTATGAGCATGTGGCTATGAATCTTGTGAGTCAGCCGGAATCAGGTACCTCCATCACCATCTTTACATGTTCCTGAAATAAAACAGTTAGCAATAAAGCGAGGGGACGAATATGGCTTTGTCATTCACGACGTGCTTGGCTTGAGTAACTTTCGAATCTGTGAGGATTGACTTGTGATCAGATACATTCAATTTAAGAAGAATCTTCTTGACAGGATTTCCAGCTGTAGTGTTAAATCTTTCTAATACAAATGTATTAGATTCATCTTACTCAACATGTTCTCATTATCGGAACGTCTCAAAGCAGACAACACGATATGAGTGAACCAGCGAGTTACTATCTCACCGATTGAAATAAAAAATTGATTTGAAAATCAATCGACGTGTCACTTGTAAAAGTGGTTTTGTGACACCTCGAGAGTGTTAATCATTTCAAAATTTATCATCAATCGTCAATTCATAACCTGGAACAGGTTTGATCTTATAGAATCGCACCATCGTTTCTTTCCAGTTATCACAAGTTTTATTCATATAGAATCGCACAAGTCACCTACTATGAGCTTGTTTGATGTTAGCTCAAGCAGGATTTCCATCTTCATAGTGAATGAAATCACTCGGGAAGTTTCTGGCAAATCACAAGGATAATGCTAGGACTCTAATATGTTTAACTTGTTATTCACATTGTGTGGACATACCACGAATAATTTGACAAGTGACCTAATGAGATTTATGAATGAAATCTTTTTGGCTCTGAGACTCCAATAGTTGAAACTATTGTTTTAGTGATCAAGGCTGGAGCAGACTGCCGGACCTTTTTTCAATATCAACTAACTCGGAGTGAGAAAGTTGATAGAAATGCGTGTAATCTTCGTGAGAAATGAAACAAGAGTCTTTTGAGAGACCTTGAGTGGCTAAGGAGGGTTTGTGCATAGCGTCGTTTGGGGATCCATGACTAGTCGTTAATGGTCAGACAACACTTAGTGTTTCTGACAGATTATGATTGACTCCGGTTTCTGCCTAAGTGTATGTAGGCTTCTTTCTTTTCACCCTTTATAACTTACATTTCTTTTCATCTTCAACCCTTCAATGCTTACAGAACTCATAACAACACCTTGTTGGGTTTGTTCTAGTGTTAGCTCATCATCAGTCGGCATTATCCCGATTCCACTGTTTACTTTCTTTTAGTACATACCTAAAGGACTTCTAAACACTAACTAATTAAATCTCAACTAAAGACTTCTTTTGTATCATACCTATGCCTAACCACCTTATAACTCCGTAATTTAAGTACATGGTCGGTCTTTAGGGTACTCCATCATAATCAAAACCGAAAATCATGTAAAATTCATCAAGTGTTTGATATAAATGATCAATTAATATTTACACTTTGACGAGTTTTTCATCAACACTAAAAAGCTCCCCTTAACATGGACACCAAAATCGTAGTACATGCCTAAGTGGTTTGGAGTGCATTGAGTCCATTTTATACGATCACATGTCAACACAATTAAGATTTAGTTTAATCAAATTTTCTCCCCTTATCCAAAATGTTAATCCTTTGATATTTTGGATATCAATTGATTAAAAGTTAGGGGACAAAATGTTACATAATCACTATTAGGAACATTTTAATGCTCCCCCTCGAGCACACCTTATTATCACCATAAGTCTACACTACTTATATACAAATTCATAAGTTTTTGATGTACGAAATGACCTTTGAGATATGAACATAATATGACAAAGTCATATTGTTCTTTG
This sequence comes from Tanacetum coccineum, assembly GCA_026074375.1. Classification (NCBI taxonomy): domain Eukaryota; kingdom Viridiplantae; phylum Streptophyta; class Magnoliopsida; order Asterales; family Asteraceae; genus Tanacetum; species Tanacetum coccineum. The sequence continues at coordinate 5,848 of BQNB010029636.1, forward strand.
AAGCAGTCCGAGGTCAGTTCCGTAGAGTCTACCACCAATGAATTTCTCTAAACTCCTCATCATCCTTCTTTCCTTTAGCAGCTTGTTGATGTCCTTGATCATGAAATGTGCTCTTTTCTTTTCCAAATTGCTCCATCTTCTCTTCGTCAAGTACTCCATGTCGATATTATTGGTTATGTCTTCGAGCGAAGAAAGAAGCCTGGTTAACGTGCCATCACTGAACTTTAATTCATCAGAGCGCATCAATCTGTTCCTCTTGTAGTCGTCGACATAAATGAATCCTTGAGGGTCTTTGTATTGGAGTGTACGGGTTCCTTTTTCTGAGATCTGGTCTTGTGTAAATCAGGCTTGGTGATGTTGATCTTCTTTTGATAACTTTCAACTCCATGTTAAAGATCCTTGACTCGCTTTTGAATAACCAGACTTCTGGTGAACATTCTTAGGGTTATTCAAAGTCGGCAACATCATCCCCTAAAAGATTTGTGAGCCGATTCTGAACCACAAGAATTAACATATCCTCGATAGCATTGATCCAAAGTCATAGAAAGTCACCTTCCTTGAATCTGTATAATATGTTATCAGCTCTTCTTACTACAATCTCTTCCAAATACCCGTATCCTTGTTTCCTCACAACCTTGACATGAGTGACCGCTAAAATATGCTTTGTAAAATAAACATCTCCTCTTGATTGCATGCCTCTTGCATATGCATAGAAGGACTTACGTTGTTTTTTTCACCAATGAGAATACCCAAACGCATATCTATCATAAGCAACATTAACAGGACTCCATATGTTTGGAACTATGTCTTCAATGCCAGGTAGATCATACTTAGCTGCCTTTATCTTGGTAGTAGACGTCGTGTATGTCATAGTCTAAATTCCTCCTTGTAGATACTTGAGATCATTGTTGATGAAGAATTAGAACGGTACTCTTTGACAATTTCCACGCGTGATAAAAGGAAGGGGTTTAGAAAGATCAAATGGATAGTCACTGCCTTCAAGATTTTCCCAATGAAGCTTTTCTGAAAAAGCCTTATAGCATTCTTCAAAGGCATATTCTAATTCAACATAATTAGAGCGTGTGCCTTTGAGTAGTCTGAATGCTGGTCCTAGCAGGATTTCTTGAGTTAAATTCTCAATTTCCAGCCCATTCAAGATGTATCCAGAGAATTCTATTAGAGTGATCATCAATTCATCAAAGTCCTTCAATGATTTATCAGTAGAAGTAGTAGCTGCTAGAGTCATTAACCAATTTTGGGTTGGTCCTTCCTAAGTAGTCTTGCCAATATTCCAGTCAGGGTCAGTGCGTTCTTGAGGTGGTTTAGGTTTCTTGAACCAGTCACGTCTAAAGGCAGTCTCATTCCTTGGTTCATCTTCATTATCACCTAGATTCCCTTCTTGATCTTGTGGCATGTCTGAGTCTGCAACCTAGAACACTGGTTCCTCTGATTAAACAGACTTTCTAGAAGATTTAGGTTGAGACTTGGTGCCTTTGGAAGAGCCAGACGTTGAATCTTTCTTTTTTGGCCCAGTGGTTGGTTCTGCATCTTTGCTTAGCTTTCTTTTCTTTAACCCTCGATCTGATCTAGCGGAAGGGTCTTCATCTTTATCCTTGTCTTTTGGGTTACGATTTAATAAATATACATCATAAGAATAGAAGAAATCTTTGTCGAGAGCATAATATTTTTTCAAACCATCATAGCAATCTCGGTGTTTGGGAGCCGTCAGATATGACTCACTTTTATCCATCTCATCGAGAAGAATATTCTTTAACTCAAATTCAATAAGTGTAGAAGCAGCTTCATAAGTAGATTGTAGTTGAGAAGGCACCTTCTCTAGAGTAACTTCATCACATGATTCTTTAATCAACTTTTCGATCACAGATGGAGCGAAGTTAGACACTTCCTTGGGTAGAATCTGAGGCAGCTGATATTTTACTTGCTCTTTGATTCTTGCCGTGAGAGACTCTGAATGGAAGTTCATGAATTCTTCTCTGGTTTCTCCCAACCTTGTGTCTAGATGTTCATCAACTAATGTAACACCCCTATTTTTACAATATAGCAGCGGAAGCTAATCTGGGGTATTACTTCATGGAAACAACAATCATAATCATAGAAAACGACCCAAAAGAGACGTTTGTTCAAAAGATACGTTATCATTCATTTTAAATCAGATTTTTACAAAGGCAGGTCCTAAAATCTAGTTACATACAATGTGAATGATAACAAGTTTAGCCATCTTCGAGTCCATGCCATTCCGTGCCGTATATTGCTCAACAACATGAGATAAACATGCTAAAAAGTCAACACAAAGGTTGAGTGAAATCCATAGGTTTGATAAACAGTTTGAATACAAAGTGTCTTTACAAGTTATATGCTAATCTGATATACCATTATCACTAATGTCTAAGTTACATTATGCCAAAAGTCCCTCATTATCATGGACTAGTATCACTTTTCGGTGAACGAGCAAAAATTGTGGATAGATCTTCGGATTGGACGATCCTGTTTGTGTTAGCCGGATAGTAACCAAACACACTATATTTGAATTTCATAGGTATATGGCAATTACCTACACCGAGGGCCATTATCTCTCTCTCTCTATATATATATATATCACATCATTTTGGGTATATATATATATACACTAGTCAGTTTGTGTGCCATGAGCTTAGACCAGACTATACTATACAAGACATGACCAAACAGACCAAACAAGACAATAACGCAGTAATACACGGTTACTATGATAATTGCATTCGTTGCAATTATTACAAATAACGGGTATATAATAACGTGACCCAAGATCATAACAATAACATTTTCATAATAATTGTGTTTGTACAATTATTACACTATGACTTGTATTCAAACTGTTTATCAAACCTATGAATTTCACTCAACCTTTGTGTTGACTTTTTAGCATGTTTATCTCAGGTTATTGAGCAATATACGGCACGGAGTGGCATGGACATGAAGATGGCTAAAACTTGTTATCATTCACATTGTATGTAACTAGATTTTGGGACCTACCTTTGTAAAACTCTGATTTGAAATGAATGATAACGTATCTTTTGAACAAACATCTCTTTTGGGTCGTTTTCTATGATTATGATTGTTGTTTCCATGAAGTAATACCCCAGATTAGCTTCCGCTGCTATATGTAAAAATGGGGGTGTTACAGATTGGTATCAGCGCCATGGTTATAGAGAACAAGGTCAAAACCTTAACTATAACCACATTTCTTTTTCAGCCATCAAAGTCCTCTGTGCCACTACATTCCGGATCAGTATGTAAAGATACATAACTATTATACTATATTATATCATAAATAACTTATGTTATTTACAACTGATTTGTTAACAGAATGATGTCTTCTCCTACCCACTCTATTTTCGATCTTGAGGATGCTTTTTCCTCTTTGAATATTCTTAACTATACTTCGGTCTCATCAGATTATTTCTTAGCTTCATTGGGAAGCATTTCTTGTAACCCTTCAGAAAACTATAACAATAATTTGATTCCACCGGCATTCTCATCTTTCTACAATAATCCTTATTTGAAGAACGTACAAGCATTTTATGCTAAGGAATTACCTATTTCTTCACTAGATCCTATTACTCTACCAGCTATTTTGACTCCATCTCTGGTATTACCACCATCACTACTATTTAATCCCCGATATTTCTTTGTTCCTGAAGACCTATTACCACCTAAGAAGCAAATCCATTCCCCATCTTCTTCCTCAACTACGTTATCTAATTCATCTCAGAATCAAACCTGTGATTTGGTATCACCATCTATCTCAGTTTATAGTCCTACCCTACCTTAGGTATTTGAAATAGGAAAATGTTCAGATAAAATGTATCTGAAACATCATGAGAAACAAGTCAAATATATTTTGAATTACTTAGATGAACTCTCTTTTCACCGCATTGAGAAAATGGAATAAGGACGTATTAATGGTAACGAACTAAAGACCGAACTTAAGAGAATCCGTACTCAGATTATAGAACTTCAAAAGAAGAAATTAGGGCAAAAGGACAAGATTGCCTTTGCTCACTATAGAATTTCCAATCTTGAACAAATCATTAAGGAAATCCAAGCTCGTCACCAAACGGATCAGGAGGATCTTTAGGATGTCATCTACCAGCTCAAAATCAACAAACTCTTAAACTAGTTTCAGCTTTATCCTAGCCATGGATGTGTGTATAACATAAAAACGCCTGTCAAATCTTGACTATGTACAGAAAAAAGGCAAGTTATTTATAAAGAAATCCCGTTTTCGTACTTATTATTTCCAACATTCTCTCTTTTCATCATACAGTTCCACTAATTGCATCATTATCTCCGTCTTCATGAATCATACCATAACCCCTAAGTGCTTAAAATTCAAAAATAAGCATTTCTCTTTAAGCATTTTAAGCATCACATTTTCTTTTAAGTATTACCTTCTAAAACTTATGATGTCATTCTTACTACGCGTTATCTAGTAGATAGAATGCCTCCCAAAAGGACGTCAATATCTGAAACACCGGCCATAACTTTGGCTGCCATCCGGCAACTAGTGGCTGATAGTGTTGCTACTGCTTTGAAAGCACAAGCTGCTAACATGGCAAATACTGACAATACTAACAAGAACACCAGGACAAGCGGAACTCCAGTAGCAAGAAAAGGAATCAACGATCACAAAATAAAGTTTAAAGATAGAGGAAACACCACCACCAACAACAACGTATAATCCCAAAACCAACCACAATAACCACTTCCCACACCGCAACATCTACCAAGCCAACAACAACAACAAAAACAACCATAACAATGATTACCACCAACAGCAGAATAGAAGACAAGAAACTATTAGGATTTATCCTGCCAAAAAATACCATGAAACCTTCCTTTGTGTACAAAGTCACCTAACATCACACAGATTTGCACTGTCCAAGTGTCTCGAATTTGCAACAAGGTGGGTCATTTGACCAGGAACTGCAGAAGCAAAGGACCAGCCACGAGAAGCAACCTGCTATCATGTCTGTAACTTGTCATGCAAGTGGATAGAACGGGCATACAAAATCCATCTCAAAACCAACAACAAACTTTTTACCGTTTTCTAAGAAAAACTTATGTGACAATCCTCATCAATCCAAATAATAAGAAATTTGGCTTAGATGAACAAACATAACTATTGAAGACTCAGTGGAGATTAATGGAACGAGAAGTCAAGCAACTAAGACGAAGATCATCCCTATAGTCCAAAGTAGAGATGGAACTCTGAATTTACATGGGAACGAGAAGATCAAAATCGTAGTAAATACCACAACTATTTTCCATATCATTGTATCTCTTACTAAATCTCGAGACATGGTAGCATAAGCTGTCAACGCCTTAAAGTTTCATATGTAAAAGGTTTATCCATGAAAATAAAGTGATGATTCCGTTATCATCTTGTTTACTAATGATATCAAAAGCCAAAAAAAACATATTACACTACCACCTTACAACCAAACACAAATAAATGCAATCATGGTCACAAGTCTACGTGTGTGATGCCTTTATAATTATGTTGGCCACCATAATTATAAGTGCCTCCTTTCACACGTGTACTTACTTCCAAGATTACCCATTTCAATCATAATTCACATATAAGCACATATACCACATTGCACATCTTAAACCACTCCAACTTAACACATAAAGGATGCTTCATCACATAACTACTTACTTATATCAAAATAAAATCGAAACGACATAAAGGAACGAAAGTCTCGCAACAATTCCCAAAATACAAAATATCTAAAAGAAATAATCAATAACAACATGACGAGGTAAAGGACGGGATAAACTTATGCTGGGCCTCGCTTGGGTTTGACTTTGCCTCCGCAAGAATCACTCGACTCCGCGGGTCTAGCCCTACTACGTAAATCCGACAAACGATCAACTATCCTATCTCCATTGGTTCCACAAGAGGCTCCTCTTATGGATCCTTATAACGCTTAAGTCCAGTTGGGAAAATAGTTCCCCAACGAGACTTCTTACGGGTGGGGGAAAAACATAGCTAAATACTAAGAAAGTAATATATATCATATCAGATAATGGTAGACAAAATAACTAAATGAAAACTTAACAAAATAGCAAAATATAAGCTATACAATATAGCGGGGAAACATAGCAGTTATAGCATTAAATACTTAAGCCCTAAACGCATCTACATAAAGGACCCCTATGTTATAGTCTAGGCTTAACCACCTACTTCTTTATAACCATTGGCTCTGATACCAATCTGTCACACCCCGCCAAGGCGGAAACATATAGAATAATCTTAACACAAGAATGAATTGATTCACTTAGAGTTTTAGAGAGAGAAAGAGATGGTTGGATGAATACATAGAGAGAGAAAGAAAAATACTAATATTAGCTTAAGTGAAATGTGAAAATGAACAACCAACATCCTCTCCATGTGTGGAGAGGGTTTATATATGCCTTACATTAGCTGGCCATGGACCCTTAGTGGGATTATCCATGGGCCTTGAGCCCGGTTAGCTTTCTAACTTAACCTTACAACTCACTACGAGCTACGACTATCTATATTGGAAGTGACTGACACTTTTTCGTATTTCTAACAATCTCCCCCTAAGGGAGGTCACTCTAATTTACAAAAATTTAAACTTAGCATACTATGCTTTCACTTTGGTCTTGAGCTCGTAGTCTTTAACTTAAATCTTAACTTGGGATTTGATTGGAGTGTTCATGGGCTTTTGATTTTTGCTAGTTCTTGTGACTTGATTTGAATGTGATCTTTGTGCTTTTTGGATATCATCAACAGCAAAATAATTTTGTTTTTTTGCCATCTTGTAAACTTTGCACTCATGAACTTGTGTCTTTCTGGAACCGACAGTGCTCATCCTTTTTCTTGATTTTAATATCTTGAAAAGCTTTAACTAATGCATCTTTCTTGATATTTCTTTTACTTTATACACTTGGTCACTTCAAGATTTGGACGTATCGGTATTCAGAGTTTTTTTTTTTTTTTTTTTTTTAGAGGAAGTCTTGAAACTTGTACTTGGCTTTCATGCAGTTTTCTTTTATTTACCGGTAGGGTCTATGAGCTTGAGCAATGAAATCTTGTGAGTCAGCTGGAATAAGGTACCTCCCATCAACCAATTTCACTTTTAAATATTCTAAATTAAAATAGTTAGCAGTAATAAGCAGGGGTAGGACAAATATGGCTTTGTCACTTTCGCCGGTGATTGGTTGGAGTATCCTTCGAATCCTGTGAAGATTTGGACCTGTGATTAGTATATTCAATTTTTAAGAAGAATCTTCTTGACAGGATTTTCCAGCTTTCTTGGTAGTATTGAATTCTTTCTAACACATTGTATTAGAATCATTCAGTACTCAGATGTTCTCCATTATCAGAACGTCTTCAATAGCAGACCGTACACTATTAGCACGATTTATGAGCTGAACTGCGGAGTTACTATCACTCAACGAATTCTATAAATTTAAAATATTCATATTGAAAGAAAAAATTTATTTTAAAAATTAACATCAATCGACGGGTCACTGTGTGTAAGGTGTTTTTGTGACACATCGGGAGTGTTTAATCATTTCTATAAAATATTTTATCTGCAATCGTCAATTAATAACCTGGAACAAAAGTTTTTTTGATTCATACACTGAATCGTACAAGTCCACCTTACCATGAGCTTGTTTGGATGTTGGCTCAAGCCAAGGCAGATTTCCATTTTTCATTGTGAATGAAATCACTCGGATGTTCTGGCAAAATCACAAGGATAATGCGTAGGACTCTTAATATGTTAACTTGGTATTTACATTGTGAGACATATCAGCATGATTTTTACAAGTGTCCTAAGAGGATTATGGATGATCTCTTTTGCTCTAGATCAAATAGTGCACTTTCTTTTTTTTCTTTAAGTTTGACTCGGAGGCTGGAGCAGACTTTGCCACCTTTTTAATATCAACTATCTCGGAGTGAGAAGTTGATAGAAATGCATGTAATTTCTCGTGAGAAAAAATGAAACAAGAGTCTGTTAAGTGACTTGATGTGGCTAAGTGAGGGTTGTGAAAAGCGTCACTGGGTCCTGAACTGTCTTCAAGGCCTGTCAACAACACCTTGTGTTTTCGACATGGTTATTTATGTATTGACCCGGTTTCTGCCTATGTGTATGGAGGGCTTTTCTTTCTTTTTCACACCTCTTTAATTCTTAATTTCTTTTCCTTCAATTCTTTCCAACCCCTTCAATGTCTGTACCGAGACTTCATAATATCTAACCTTGTTGGGTTTGTTTCTAGTGTTAGCTCCTTCTCAGTCGACATTATTCCCGTTCTCTCTTTTTCTCATTTTTCTATCTATACCGCCAAGGACCTCTACACCTATTTCTTGTGGTATTTCCAGGGGTAGTCCCTAGTTCTGGTTTGGATCATCATGTAGATTTTGTCATTACCTATGCCTTAACCAACCTGATAACTCATAAATTTAAGTAATGGTCGAATCTTTAGGGTATTCCATCACAATTCAAAACCAAAATTCATTGAAAAAAAAAAAATTCAATCAAAGTGTTTGATATAAATTTTAAAAAGATTTACACTTTGAGAGTTTTTCATCATCACTAAAAAGCTCCCCCTTAACATGTGCACCGTAATCGTAGTACATGCTAAGTGTTAGAGTGCATTGAGTCTCATTTTTTATACGTCACATGTCATTACAATGAAGATTCAGTTTTAAATCACATTTTCTCCCTTTTCTAAAATGTTAATCCCTTTATATTTTGGATATCAATTGATTAAACGTCCGGGGACAAAATGTTACATAATTACTATAAGGAACATTTTAATGCTCCCCCTCAAGTTTTGAGGGAATATAAGAATGTACTGAGTATAATAATTTGAAATTTTTGAATTTACTAAGAAATTCTTGAAAATTGTATACTCGAGCGCACCTTATTGTTACCATAAGTCTACACTACTTATATACAAATTTACAAGTTTATGATATATCGAAATGACCTTTTTGGAGATATGAACACATATGACATAGGTTTATTGTTCTTTGCAGCTGTCCTTACAAGGTTCAAGTTTGTAGTGATTAAACTAGTCTACCGCCACGAATTTCTCTAATCCTCATGCATTCTCCTTCCTTCAAGCAGCTTGTTGATGTCCTTGATCATGAAATAAGCTCTTTTCTTTTCCAATGTGCTCCATCTTCTCTTTGGCAAGTACTCCATGTCGATATTCTTGGTAATGTCTTTGTTTGTAGTTTTCTTCTCCTGAGGCGAAGAAAGAAGCTGGTTTAAACTGAATGCCATCACTTAACTTGTACAGTTTCTTTCATGTTCTCGTCGTGAGCGCATCAAAAACATGTTCCTTTTTAGTCGTCGACATAAATGAATCCTTGAGGGTCTTTGTATGGAGTGTACGAGTGCCTTTTTCTAAGATCTGGTCTTGTAGTATCAGGCTTGGTGACATTGATCTTCTTTTGATAACTTTCAACTCCAAGTTGAAGATCTTGGGACTCGATTATTGTATAACCAGACTTCTGTGTGGGGAACATCCAATTAGGGATATTGCGAAGCAACAACATTCATCTTTCGCCTTGATAGATTTTGTGAGCCCGATTCTGAACCCTACAAGAAAGTAATCATATTCTCCTCGAGATCATTGATCCAATGTCGTGGGGGCGAACTGTCACCGTCCTTGAATCTGTATTTAATTGGTGATGCCTCTTCTCAATTTTTTGGACATATCTTTTCAAAGTTTCTGACCCGTATCCTTGTTTCCTCAATTACCTTGACATGAGGATACTGCCAGATTTACGCTTGGTAGTTTTTTATACTTCTCCTACTGGACTGCAATGCCTCTGGTGCTTTTGCAGTGAAGGACTTTCAGGGTGGGCTCCAAGGGGTGTGTCACCATAACAGCCATATCTTCAGTAAGGGGGCAATACATTTAACAGGACACCCCTCGATGTTATGGGCCTGGGGGGGTTCCATTTGGCGGATTGGCCCAGGGGGAGATCTATACTGAGCGGCCGCTTGTACTTGGCAGTTGCGTCGGTGGAGGGTGTGGGCTTTGGTGGAGCGTTCGGCCGGCACGGGGGTGTGTACGTGTAGATCTTGGGGGTTGGGAATGATTGGCGAAGTATGCGTGGTACGCGGGGACGGTGTTCCTCGCTGTTATCTAAGCGGTGGAAGGGGGGGGGGTTATGTGATTTGGGGGGTGTGGGCATAGTGAAAAAAAGGAATCTGGAAGATAGAAAGAGGGGCGAAGAAGAGAAAGGGGCATCCGGGCGCACAAGAAAGGGAGGGGGAGGGGAACCTGACCGCGGGGGGGGGGACGATGGGTGGTGGGGGGAATATGCATGCGGGTGGTGGGGGGGGGGGGGGGTTTGTGCCGGATGTGAAGGCGGATTTTTCCGGGGGCGGGGGAGGGTGGTGGGTGTACGGGAGGGAGAACTGGGCGTGGCGGCTGTCGGCGTATGTTCTAGGCGTGTTTGTGTAGTCATAGGTATTGAGGGTGACAGGGGGTGGAATGTGTTGGGGATTGAATCTGGGAGGATGAGGCTATCATGGGGGCGAGGTTAAGCTTGGGGGGCGTTGATGGTGGGGGTGGTCGGGTGAGGGGCGTGTGTGAGCTTTGTTTGTGGGGGGTTGGGTTGGGTGCTGCGGTGTTTTTGTGGTTTCTCAATTTTTTTGTTTTTTTTCAGCCCTTGTCAATATAAGGTTAGGAAGATGTAGTAGAGATAATGAGGATCCAGAGATAGAAAGAAGTCTATTGGAAGTTGCTCTGTAATTCATCAAAGGTCCGTGAACGAGTTTATCAGTAGAGTATATAAGTGGTAATGCGAGCTTTTGAGTTTTGTTCACTGATTGGTGGCGGGCCGTCCGGGAGTTTGTTTTGCCATTATTCCACAGGCAGGGTCAGTGGTGGTGGCTGAGAGGTGTGGTTTTTTGGTTTGGGTTTCGGGTGTTTGGGTGGTATGTTTTGAACCAGGCACGTCTAGAGGCAGGTCTGGCTCTTGAAGGGGGGCATTTGGTCATTACACCACAGGTTTCCCTGCTTGATCTTGTGAGCGGGGATGATGGCTGCAACCCGTATCTCGGGGGCGCTGTATGGAATCATGTACAGGGCTCTGATGGTGGGTGTGTTGTGGTTGCCTTGGTGTGGTGGGCAATTTATTTGGTGGCGGGGGGGGGGGGGGTGGGGGGGTGGGGCGGGGAGAGGGGGGGGGGGGGGGGCATGAGACGGGGGGGGGGGGGACTGGGGGGAGGGGTGGGGGGGGGGGGGGGGGGGGCGGGTGGGGGGGTGGTGGGGGGGTGTTTTATTTTTTTTTTTTTTTGTTTTGGAGTTTTGTGCGGATTGTGGGGTTTGTTTGTTTTTTTTGTCTTTGTTGCATGTATGGGGGGGGGTTATGGGTCGGTTTGGGGTTTGCGACGACAGATTGAGGGAGTAGCTCGGTGAATTAGGGTTGCGGGACGGAGGTGACGGTTAACAGTGGGTGTGGGTTGCTGCGATGCATAGGGGGCGAGTTGCAGGGGAGGGGAGGGAAACCAAGATTCGTGGCGGTGGTGCTAATATAGGGGCTGGGGCGGCTGAGGGGCAGGGGTTGGGCCCGGCCACGCGGAGCATCTGGGTTGTGTATGATGTAGATGGTGTAAGTTTGAGGGGGGAGTGTGTGGTTGTGTTGTGGGGGGGCACTTTCCTGGTGATGAGCGCGCGGGGGCGGCCGCCGCCGTTGGGTGGGGGGGGTGTGGAGTGGTGGGGGGGGGTGGCTATTTTTATTTTTATATTCAATCCCGATAGATCTATCCACAATATTTGCGTTCACCCGAAAGTGATTAATAGTCCATGATAATGAGGGACTTTTGGCATAATGTAACTTAGACATTAGTGATAATGGTATATCAGATTAGCATATAACTTGTAAAGACACTTGTATTCAAACTGTTTATCAAACCTATGAATTTCACTCAACCTTTGTGTTGACTTTTTAGCATGTTTATCTCAGGTTATTGAGCAATATACGGCACGGAGTGGCATGGACTCGAAGATGGCTAAACTTGTTATCATTCACATTGTATATAACTAGATTTTGGGACCTGCCTTTGTAAAACTCTGATTTGAAATGAATGATAACGTATCTTTTGAACAAACGTCTCTTTTGGGTCGTTTTCTATGATTATGATTGTTGTTTCCATGAAGTAATACCCCAGATTAGCTTCCGCTGCTATATTGTAAAAATAGGGGTGTTACATTAGTTGATGAACATCTAGACACAAGGTTGGGAGAAACCAGAGAAGAATTCATGAACTTCCTTTCAGAGTCTGTCACGGCAAGAATCAAAGAGCAAGTAAAAAATCAGCTGCCTCAGATTCTACCCAAGGAAGTGTCTAACTTTGCTCCATCTGTGATCAAAAAGTTGATTAAAGAATCATGTGATGAAGTTACTCTAGAGAAGGTGCCTTCTCAACTACAATCTACTTATGAAGCTGCTTCTACACTTATTGAATTTGAGTTAAAGAATATTCTTCTCGATGAGATGGATAAAAGTGAGTCATATCTGACGGCTTCCGAACACCGAGATTGCTATGATGGTTTGAAAAAATCTTATGCTCTCGACAAAGATTTCTTCTATTCTTATGATGTATATTTATTAAATCATAACCGAAAAGACAAGGATAAAGATGAAGACCCTTCCGCTAGATCAGACCGAGGGTTAAAGAAAAGAAAGCTACGCAAAGACGCAAAACCAACCACTGGGCCGAAAAAGAAAGATTCAACGTCTGGCTTTTCCAAATGCACCAAGTCTTAACCAAAATCTTCTGGAAAGTCTGTTTAATCAGAGGAACCAGTGTTCTAGGTTGCAGACTCAGACATGCCACAAGATCAAGAAGGGAATCTAGGTGATAATGAAGATGAACCAAGGAATGAGACTGCCTCTAGACGTGATTGGTTCAAGAAACCTAAACCACCTCAAGAACCCACTAACCCTGACTGGAATATTGGCAAGACTACTCAAGAAGGACCAACCCAAAATTGGTCAATGACTCTAGCAGCTACTACTTCTACTGATAAATCGTTAAAGGAATTTGATGAATTGATGATCACTCTAATAGAATTCTCTGGATACATCTTGAATGGGCTGGAAATTGAGAATTTAACTCAAGAAATCCTGCTAGGACCAGCATTCAGACTACTCAAAGGCACACGCTCTAATTATGTTGAATTAGAATATGCCTTTGAAGAATGCTATAAGGCTTTTTCAGAAAAGCTTCATTGGGAAAATCTTGAAGGCAGTGACTATCCTTTTGATCTTTCCAAACCCCTTCCTTTAATCACGCGTGGAAAACGCCAAAGAGTACCATTCGAATTTTTCATCAACAATGATCTCAAGTATCTACAAGGAGGAATTTTGACTATGACATACACGACGTCTACTACCAAGATAAAGGCAGCTAAGTATGATCTACCTGGCATTGAAGACATGGTTCCAAACATATGGAGTCCTGTTAAAGTTGCTTATGATAGATATGCGTTATGGGGTATCTCACATTGGAGACAACAACGTAAGTCCTTATATGCATATGCAAGAGGCATGCAATCAAGAGGAGATGTATATTTTACAAAGCGTATTTTAGCGGTCACTCATGTCAAGGTAATGAGGAAACATGGATACGGGTACTTAGAAGAGATTGTAGTAAGAAGAGCTGATAACATATTATACAGATTCAAGGAAGGTAACTTTCTATGACTTTGGATCAATGATATTGAGGATATGTTAATTCTTGTGGTTCAGAATCGACTCACAAATCTTTTAGGGGATGATGTTGCCGACTTTGAATAACCCTAAGAATGTTCACCAGAAGTCTGGTTATTCAAAAGCGAGTCAAGGATCTTTAACATGGAGTTGAAAGTTATCAAAAGAAGATCAACATCACCAAGCCTGATACCACAAGACCAGATCTCAGAAAAAGGAACCCGTACACTCCATACAAAGACCCTCAAGGATTCATTTATGTCGACGACTACAAGAGGAACAGATTGATGCGCTCTGATGAATTAAAGTTCAGTGATGGCACGTTAACCAGGCTTCTTTCTTCGCTCGAAGACATAACCAATAATATCGACATGGAGTACTTGCCGAAGAGAAGATGGAGCAATTTGGAAAAGAAAAGAGCACATTTCATGATCAAGGACATCAACAAGCTGCTAAAGGAAAGAAGGATGATGAGGAGTTTAGAGAAATTCATTGGTGGTAGACTCTACAGAACTGACCTCGGACTGCTGCAAAGAACAATATGACTTTGTCATATTATGTTCATATCTCAAGGGTCATTTCGTACATCATAAACTTGTGAATTTGTATATAAGTAGTGTAGACTTATGGTGATAATAAGGTGTGCTCGAGGGGGAGCATTAAAATGTTCCTAATAGTGATTATGTAACATTTTGTCCCCTAACGTTTAATCAATTGATATCCAAAATATCAAAGGATTAACATTTTGGATAAGGGGAGAAAATGTGATTAAACTAAATCTTAATTGTGTTGACATGTGATCGTATAAAATGGACTCAATGCACTCCAACACTTAGCATGTACTACGATTATGGTGTACATGTTAAGGGGGAGCTTTTTAGTGTGATGAAAAACTCTCAAAGTGTAAATATTTTGATATTTATATCAAACACTTTGATTGAATTTTTTTAATGATTTTGGTTTTGATTATGATGGAGTACCCTAAAGACCGACCATGTACTTAAATTACGGAGTTATAAGGTGGTTAGGCATAGGTATGATACAAAAGAAGTCTTTAGGTATGATACTAGTTAGTGTAGAAGTCCTTAGGTATGATACAAAAGAAGTAACAGTGAGAATCGGGAATAATGCCGACTGAGATGGAGCTAACACTAGAACAAACCCAACAAGGTGTTAGTTATGAGTCTCGGTAAGCATTGAAGGGGTTGAAGAATGAAAAAGAAATGTAAGTATAAAGGGTGAAAAGAAAGAAGCCCTACATACACTTAGGCAGAAACCGGGTCAATACATAATCTGTCAGAAACACTAAGGTGTTGTCTGACATTAAAGACAGTCATGGACCCAACGACGCTATGCACAACCCTCCTTAGCCACTCAAGGTCTCTCAAAAGACTCTTGTTTCATTTCTCACGAAGATTACACGCATTTCTATTAACTTTCTCACTCCGAGTTAGTTGATATTGAAAAGGTGGCAGTCTGCTCCAGCCTCTGATCACTAAAAACAAAGTGCACTATTGAGTCTAGAGCCAAAAGATATCATTCATAAATCTCATTAGGACACTTGTCAAATTATGCTTGTTATGTCACACAATGTGAATAACAAGTTAACATATTAAGAGTCCTACGCATTATCCTTGTGATTTTGCCAGAACATCCGAGTGATTTCATTCACTATGAAGATGGAAATCCTGCTTGAGCCAACATCAAACAAGCTCATGGTAGGTAACTTATGCGATTCTATATGAATCAAACTTGTGATAACTGGAAAGAAATGATGGTACGATTCTATAAGACTCAAACTTGTTCCAGGTTATGAATTAACGATTGATGTTAAATTTTGAAATGATTAACACTCTCGAGGTGTCACAAAACCACTTTTACAAGTGACACGTCGATTGATTTTCAAATCAATTTTTTATTTCAATCGGTGAGATAGTAACTCGTTGGTTCACTCATATCGTGTTGTCTGCTTTGAGATGTTCCGATAATGAGAACATGTTGAGTAAGATGAATCTAATACATTTGTGTTAGAAAGATTCAACACTACAGCTGGAAATCTTGTCAAGAAGATTCTTCTTAAATTAAATATATCTGATCACAGGTCGATCCTCACAGATTCGAAAGTTACTCAAGCCAAGCACGGGTGAATGACAAAGCCATATTCTTCCCCCCGCTTTATTGCTAACTGTTTTATTTCAGGAATATGTAAAGTTGGTGATGGAGGTACCTGATTTTGGCTGACTCACAAGATTCATAGCCACATGCTCATACCTAACCGACAAATATAAAGACATCATGAAAGCTCAAGTACATGTTTTAAGACTTCCGCTACTCTGATACCGTACGTCCTTCTTGAAGCGACAAAGTGTTAAAGTTAAATAAATTCAAGAAAGATGCATTATTAAAAGATTTTCAAGATTATCAAATCAAGAAAGGTATGAGCATGTCGGTCCAGAAGTCACAAGTTCATGAGATGTCAAAGTTTACAAGATGGCAAAATAAGATTATGCTTGGTTGATGATTTCAAAAAGCTCAAAGATCACATTCATGTCAAGTCAAAAGAACTAGCTTAAATCCAAAGTCAATGATCACTACATCAAATCATAAGTTAATGATTAAAGTTAAAGACTACGAGCTCAAGACCAAAGTGAAAGCATAGTATGCTAAGTTTAAATTTTTGTAAATTAGAGTGACCTCCCTTAGGGGGAGATTGTTAGAAATACGAAAAAGTGTCAGTCACTTCCAATATAGATAGTCGTAGCTCGTAGTGAGTTGTAAGGTTAAGTTAGAAAGCTAACCGGGCTCAAGGCCCATGGATAATCCCACTAAGGGTCCATGGCCAGCTAATGTAAGGCATATATAAACCCTCTCCACACATGGAGAGGGTGTTGGTTGTTCATTTTCACATTTCACTTAAGCTAATATTAGTATTTTTCTTTCTCTCTCTAAGTATTCATCCAACCATCTCTTTCTCTCTCTAAAACTCTAAGTGAATCAATCCATTCTTGTGTTAAGATTATTCTATATGTTTCCGCCTTGGCGGGGTGTGACAGATTGGTATCAGAGTCAATGGTTATAGAGAAGTAGGTGGTTAAGCCTAGACTATAACCTAGGGGTCCTTCATGTAGATGCATTTAGGGCTTAAATGTTTAATGCTATAACTGCTATGTTTCCCCGCTATATTGCATAGCTTATATTTTGCTATTTTGTTAAGTTTTCATTTAGTTATTTTGTCTACCATTATCTGATATGATATATATTACTTTCTTAGTATTTAGCTATGTTTTTCCCCCACCCGTAAGAAGTCTCGTTGGGGAACCATTTTCCCAACTGGACTTAAGCGTTATAAGGATCCATAAGAGGAGCCTCTTGTGGAACCAATGAAGATAGGATAGTTGATCGTTTGTCAGATTTGCGTAGTAGGGCTGGACTCGCAGAGTCAGGTGATTCTTGCAGAGGCAAAGTCAAACCCAAGTGAGGCCCAGCATAAGTTTATCCCGTCCTTTACCTCGTCATGTTGTTATTGATTATTTCTTTTAGATATTTAATGGTGGGTATTTGTTTTGAATGTATTGTTGGTTTATGAGTTTACAATGCATGCATAAATGTGTTATTATTAAGAATGTATATAAATAAATATGAAAATTATAAATATTTTCGTAAAAAATAATATAAACCACTTGTTGACATAAACTTTGTATATTGTGAGTCGTTTAAACGTTGATAATTGATTTTTGGTTTTACGTGATTTAAAACTAAACGGTAGAATGTAACACCCCCAAATTGGGTCGCAGCGGAATAAGGTCCTGCGTGTTACTTCATTCAAGATCAATAGCATAAGATATATAAGACGACACACATAGCGTTTTAAAAACTGATTACATGGATTTTAATTGAAAGAATTGAATACAAAAGCATATACTATTTACGTTCCATTTTGAATATTAACAAAAGTTGACAATAACATTTCCAAAATATTATGCACCTAAATCTTTAAGCGAGCAATCCAAAAATGTAACTCCAATGCATCCACTGGCATCCCATCCTAATGATCACCGAAAACATTGCTTTAAAACGTCAACAAAATTGTTGGTGAATTCATAGGTTTGATAAATCATAATATGCAGGACCAGCAAGACTGTTTTAGTGATAAACAACACATCAATCTCACAAAACAAGATTACATTTACATAAGCTCATGACACGAACACGACTAGTCGTTTCTGTGCAATAAACTAAATTTGCAATTTCTGCCGCGATTAGATGTTCAAAACCCGAAAACTCTAAATTCGACCGGCTATAACATTCGTTCCCATGATTAAGCTAAACACCCGAACGGGAGGTCTGTACCCGAATAGAATCTATTAAATACAATCGCTGGTCTCACAAAGATGTACTTCCCCAACTACAACGATGCAATTGACAGTAGTCATGCATAATAGGGGCTCAAGCTTAGGTTATCGCTACTTAGCAACATTATCAATACTTGCGTCACAATTTATAAAACAAAGCATGTTGTCCACCCCTAATTATAAATCATTAAATCGTAAAAATGTGGGGCTATGAAAAACTCACCTTGAGTTTCGAGATAATCCAAAATCAGATAAACGTCATGTAATAAGTGCGAATGACAAATCTATTACTCAAGGTCCATATAAGTACCCAGAGTACTTGAATATAATCTTATAGTTGTTACATCATACTATCGTACGTTACGCTACATAATTTAAGATGTCATGACATACGTTCAGAGTTTTGACACTTAAATCTAATCCAACAACCGACCGAAACGCCATCCGAAAGGCATCATTATGAAACTCCCTAGTAATCTATACTGGCATAACCACATAACTATTCTATATACTAAATCACCAACTAAAGGTTTTTTGGTAAAATGTGTTTAATAATAAAACGTTTATAATACCGTTTTAGTAAAACTACAATAACTTTTTGCGTTTTAAGCCCGATTATGAACGTTTCTATGCCCGACAGTCTTCGTAGTAAACGATGGATCAAAATATTACATTTTCTAGTTTTTGGATATGCTGCGATGAATAGTGTTTGTTACTGTCACGACAGCTAGTTTAGATTCGATTTAAGGTTTAAATTCGCGTAAACTCTAATCGTCTAACTTATTCGTTTTAATCCCGATTTTAATGATTCCTTCGAGACGTCTCCGTCATTAAAAATTTATTAATTTTACAAAGTTTGTCAGCTGATGAATATACTTTTACTGTTCATAAGTTTTATAAAATTATTTTTATAAACTTTAATAATCGCAAATGTCGTAGTTGAATTCATTATAGTTCCGTTTTTTTTCGATTCTTACGAGTATGATCTCGTAATTAAAAGGTTCTATCAAGATTTTTGATAGTTATAAAAAACTGAAGTGCTGTAATGAATTGTGTTTTATAAAAAAATAATTTATAAAAATATTTCCGTTTAAACTCGTAAATTAACGTATCTTTTACGTTGTAAATCGTTTTTTTCGAGTTTCTTATCATTGAATTGTCATGAGGCTATTTTTTTATATTACTCTAACCTACTGTATAAACACGAAATAAAAAACCCTTTTATATCCACCCAAGTGTATTGATTTTAAAAAAAGTTTTTTATAACTAATAGAACCCTAATTTATAACAAAAACATGTTATACTAAACAACATTTATCATAATTATAGATCCATTAATACATGATAATATATGTCCATATGACATAAGATAAAGTGTAAAAATTCATAGACAATTAGTAAAAACCCTTCTTACATATTCAAAAGTCTAAGTGGTGATTAGCCATAAATAAACAATTCCACATGAAATAATGAATAATAAAAAAGTATGAAAAATTTAGAAGACCTATAGGATGAATGTATGAGATGAGAAATAATAGCTAAACCCGTGTTTAGATTCAAAACCAAAGCTTCACTTAAGAAAACCCGTTAGTTCTTATAAAGAACCCTAGCTTCCTGTATGATTAACACTTGAAAATGCTTTAGACAAACTGGAAATACCTTATAATGCCTTAATGGATGTTATAGCAGTGTATGGTTGTAAAAAAAATGTATGATTTGGTTTGGTGCTTTGCTTCTTGCCAGTGAGCAAGTTAAGAGAAAAGGGAGTATTTGTGAATTTTACCAATGTTTATGTGTAAATGAACTCTTTACTACATGTATATATATATATATATAGTGTAAGAACTTAGTCAAGGGACAAGGTATGGTGTAGGGATGGCCTTGGTCATGGTCTTGGTCAAAGAGACAAGAATGACTAGGTATGGTGTGGTATAGAAGAAGTATGGTGTAGTATTAATGAAGTATGTTGCACTTTGACCAAAAGGAAGAGTTTCATTATTTTTCTTGTATCAATGGCCATATTTTCGGCATACATAAGATATATGTGGTGTTGTTGACTAATTTTTATGTATTGGGTATAAATGTGGGTATTTGTTGAAGCGTAGAAAAGTTTTGGTGGTTCCGGGAGTGCCTAAACGCAATTTATCGCGAAACGTATACATTTTACGTATCCGATAAAAATAATAATGAACAAAGTTAATAATTATCCTCAAAATAATTATATAACCCTTGCTTGATGTAAACATTTAATTGTTTGATGCCCGTTTACATTGAACGCTAATTTTTAGCTTACGCGATTTAGCTTAACATTTAAGATTCAAAGCAAATGCGTACAATACAAAAGGTACATTGCGGATTTATCGACGTCGTCAATGACTTGAAAACACAGGGTGTTATAGTTGAAATTAAAAGTAAACGCGTAAAAGTTTATTGGTGCAAATGACCTGAAAATACGGATTGTTACAGTACCTACCCCTTAAAATAATCCCGTCCTGGGATTCAATCTGTGATAACCGATTGTGTGCCAAAAAAATATTTAAGATTTAATAAACCAGTTTTAAACATGGCGTTGATAAATTTATTCGGTAAAATTCGATGTTTCGACACTTCTTAATATACATAAATTTTGGCTAGGTTTGACAAGGATATTTACCCATTAGAATAGGTATTTTAGAAAAATATCTTTACAAGTTTTAAGATTGATATAAACGCTTTATAAATAAAGTCTCTTAATAGTGAAAACATCAATGGAGAAATTGTAGACGCGTGGGTATGTCTGTATAAAGTTTTAAATGCTTAAAGACAGCGTCTCATTTTTTATATCTGTAATGTTTGATGATTAATGACGGACGAGGCTAATGGATGTAAGTACTTAACTTAATTGGCGGTACCAGGATGTATCGCAACATAAATTGGTGTGCTATTGGTCTGTAATGAATAAATCAACCGCATACTATATCGACATATGTTTATCTTGTTTAAGGGTGGTTGCGTTACTTAATGAATAAAGTTGTACAAGCTGGGACTGTTCAAGGACCCAACAATAGCAACATAACCACAAAAACTATAACAAATAGTGATGGGATGTAGAGAGTGAGTACATTTCGAGAAACAATATCCCCAGAATAAAGTTCAACAAATGGGATGAGCTCGTGGGTGAGCTTATGTGATAGGTGGTGGAATATTGTACTCAGTCTATTAGTTTAAGATTGAACCAAGTCCATTAGCTCAAGAGTGTAACAAGTCTGTTAGCTCTACAAATAGTTCATGATTGTAAGGATTTGTAACAGAAAAAGTAATAATTTAAGAATGAGATAAGGTAGCTCAAGTGAGGCCTTAAGATTCTGCTAAGTGGTGAGACACGATTGTGTTTCTAGACCTTTTTAACGAATTTCGGTGATTGTCGGGTTCGAGTTCATACTCGTGTCATATTGGATACCATTAAGCCCACTCGTTTATAATTCATTATTTGCATAAAGAAGCGTCCCAATTTATGTAAATAATGAATTGATAAACTTATGGTTTGGTGATTTACAATTTATTTATTTAAATGAAGAGGCGTCCTAATCCTTTCAAATAAAAAGATTATAAATCATCCTACTTAATAATTTCCGATGCAATACGCGTACTTAAATAATCTTTAAGGTGGTGGATAACATGACAATGCAGTTGCTCTAGTAAGCATGGGACGAGTGTTTAAAACTCGTCTTCGGAGACGAGTAGTAAAACAATCAGGGAAGATCGACATAGAGTTCAAAATAGTTGATGAGTACACGGTTATAGTAAATAAAATGAAGGTCTTTATAAACGAGTTAACATAGCAATTATCGTATCAATCATCCTATTACAAATCCCACCCATACAAGACTTGTAATACTTAGATTCATATATAATTCCATGTAAACAAAATTGTGACAGGTTTTGTGTAATACGACATTGCATAAGGTTATGAAAGGGTCTTAGAGGCCATTGTATGATTTACAAAGTCTAAGAAATGAGTGAGACCATTGTGCAACTCACAATGTCTGAGAAGTGAAATGAGAACATTGTGTAACTCACAATGTCTTAAGAAATGTCCTAGTACTTATATAAATATCTCTTGTATAAATAAATGTATGATATACGCAAGGGATGTAAGCATATATATTATATATATGTATGTCATGTAAGCACTTAATGTAACAAGTAATGTAAGAAAGTAAGCAAGTAGTGTGTATGCACTTTGAAATTTTTTGATGTGATGCAATATTTGTGAAAACGGTTATAGTCTAGGTAACATATGCAACCTAGTTCTCTATAGCCAGTGCTCTGATACCAATCTGTAACACCCCCAAAAATGTGTCGCAGCAAAAATATGTCTGGGAGTGTTACTTCATAATACAACAACACAAGATACAAGAGAACGACCTCTAAATGTGTCATTTGAAAAGTAATCTCGTTGATTTTCTTAAAATTGATATAACATTTGTCCCATAATTGCATCACAATGAAAAGCTTGAAAGCAATACAACGAGATTTGATCATTTGTATGAAAGTAGAAATCCATGAATGAAATCTTGTCAAATTTAGACTCTAATGCACATCAAGTAAGCCAAGCATCTAATTCACCTGAGAAAAACATGCTTAAAAGGGTCAACATAAAGTTGGTGAGTTCATAGGTTTTTATAAATATAAATGTTGAAAACAAAGATTTGTAAAGCGTGTATGACCATTTAAATCCTTATAATAATCACAAAATGTATGTATAGATGTTGGATCAAAAATTTGAAAGTGTATGACATGTAACACGTACAATAGTCATAAAAATGTAATTTCAACTGCACTAATAGAAATAGTGGACATGTGCTCATACCGGATGCCTTACCTGGCACACCCAAGCATTAAATTAATGTGCTCATACCGGATGCCCTACCTGGCACACCCGAGCATTGAAATAATGTGCTCATACCGGATGCCCTACCAGGCATACCCGAGCATTAAAATAATGTGCTCATACCGGATGCCCTATCTGGCACACCCGAGCATTGAAATAATGTACTCATATCGGATGCCCTATCTAGCACACCCGAGCATTGAAATAATGTGCTCATCCTGGATGCCCTATCTGGCACACCCGAGCGTTAACTTAAATGGAATATGTGCCCATCGTAGGTGTCCCCTCCAAGAACACTTGAGTAGTACTAAATAGAATATGTGCCCATTGTAGGTGTCCCCTCCAAGAACACCCGAGCAGTAATGAGAGGAATATGTACTCATCGTAGGTGTCCCCTCCAAGAACACCCGGGCAGTAATCAAAGTCATAGGTTAATGGGTACTTAGATCAGTCCGAAAATGAGTAATTTGTACTTATTTTCAAACGTAATAACGAGTAATGTAATTTTACCCTAAAGTATTTCAAACAAGTATTTAGTAAAAGTGTTTAATTTACGAGCATGTATTCTCCCCTAAAATAGTTCAAAATAAGTAAAATAGGGGCTATGAGACTTGTTAGTAAATGGAATGAAGTGCGCAATTAGCCGAGCAACTATTCTTAGCAAATCTTGACGCTAACAAAGTCCCAACTTATTTTCCACTCACATGATCTACAATAATTGGTCAACTACTTCTATTAATATAACAAGCGGATTAATTCTTGGTTTAGTATTATAGTTTAAACATTTTTATCCAATAAGCATTTATACTCATTTTTAATATATATTATATCTTAGATGTTAATGATGTATTATTTACAATATGCTATCTATGTTAAAATATACTTTTAGATGATTAGACTGATCATCACATTTGAGACGTACCTCTTATAAACAAAATTTCGTTAAAGACAAAATAACTAGACTATGACTTCGGACTAATTTTAAAGAGTATAAAATGTGCAGGGGTAAAAGTGTAACTTTACAAAAATATTAATTTGTAAGTATCTTTATAAATCAAGGACCAAAATTGTAACTTAAATTTGAAACACATGAAAATGACGTGTAGTCTTCTTCATGCATTTCATACCATCATTTTCATTTGTATTGTATCCACTTCTTATAACATAGCCTATGACACTTGTTCCCATTATTAACGTTAGTATGTATATAAGGTGATATAAAGATCCGTAGAAGTCCGGCTAGTCATCATTAACCTTGATTAAACTAAACGCATGTTTTTTTTTTGTATATCACTTAGAGAAATCATGTGAATACGAGTAGAGGCCTTAAATGGATAAAGCGACGCATTTCAAGACATAAACGAGATGAAGTAAAACTCGTTATTACAATGAATAAATGAAACATGCATGTGAAACGAAGGGTATACCTCCAAGCCAAATGAGGCGGTTCGAGATGAAAACGAACATAAGTAGGAAACACCAACTCGAACACAAATCGATCCCATCAACCCATCGAACACGAACCCCGTAGGAACTCCATTCGCGAACCCCAATGTAACCGGCCAACTAAAATACTAATCGCTAACCAGAACCGTAGTCCCGCACGGACTTGAACCGAAATGAAACACGAACCACAAGCTTTTACGTATCCGAAACTATGACCCGAACGATCCTATTCAACCGAGTAGGAACTCTGATCACAAACAATAACTCGAGACTCTAGCGGTTCTCGTCATGAACCTATGAGGTCTTCAACTGAAGCTCAACCCAACACGAAGTCTTAACCATGAATGTTCAACGTATGCCCAACATCACGCATGGGCGCGAGCACTAGCATGAACAACTCGAACATAAATCGCGACCTTGTACAATACTTGTTGGAAAAACAAACTACACGAGTGAAAACAATAGAAATGAAGTTCGTCGCAACCCGTTCGACACTTAACCAAAAGAAAACAAAACTAAATGTTGTTGAGTCATGATGGTAGGGAATTGGTGTAATAAAATGGAGTGCATGTGTTTTAACCAAATTGAGATGAGAATATCGGTTGGGTGAGGAAGAACAAGAGAGAATGAGTGTTTGATTTACTTGCAAATGAGAGTGTGTATACTAGTTCACTTTATGCCTTGTATTTATAGTGCAAGACTTAGTAAAATACTACTTAGCAAAACTATCAAATGGTAAAGCCATAAGGATGGTTTCATAAGAGATGAGTAAGGCTTTTGGATTAAACAAATCACTAGCTTCAAGTGTAGGAGACATGTTGAATGTGTCATTTTCTTTCTTTTCCTTGTTTCATGCCATGTTTAATGTATCATTTTCTTTCTTTTCCTTGTTTCATGTCGTGACCTTGCATGCTTGTAGACAAAGATGCATCAACTTGTTGATTTAATATATATTATAGTTTACTAGTTAGTGGAGTGTTGTTTGATTTAATTTGTTGTGTTGGTGTTGTATGTGTACACGGCTAGAGTGATATTTAAGATAGAAATGATATAATTTTTGGGTATTGGGTATAATGGTGGGTATTTGTTGAAGTATAGTTGGGTTTATGGGTTTACATGCATGCATAAATGTGTTTTATTGCGAACGTATATAAATAAAATATGAAAATTTATAAAATATTTTCGTAAAAATAATATAACACTTGTTTGACATAAACTTTTATTTGTTTGAGGTCAGTTTACGTTGATTGTTGATTTTTAGTTTACGCGATTTAACTAAACGGTTGAAATTAAAAGTAAACGCGTAAAAGTTTATTGGTGCAAATGACCTGAAAATACGGATTGTTACAGTCTCTATCTCTTCCAAAATGAAATCTCCTCCTTAAAAATGGGTGAACGAGAGGGAAGAAGAAGTGGATCCGAAGGAGTGGGATTGCCAGTCGTCGAACTATCCGAAAATCCGAGCACTTCTTGGGCATACTCCTCGCAAACAACGTCAATGATATTGACTTGATTAACCATTTCATCATAAAAATTACGGGAGTATCTTGAAGTATGCCCGACTTTAAACGTAATGGCTTCATCATTGACTCAAAGGGTTAATTCTTCACCATGTACATCGATTAAAGCTCTTGCCGTCCTCAAGAAAGGTCTCCCGAGGATGAGAGGAACCCGAGGATCGACATCGTAATCAACTACAACAAAGTCGGCCAAAAAATAAAATTTTCCTACTTTCACAAAGACATCTTCGGCAACACCTTTCGGATGAGCGACCGATCGGTCTGCGAGTTCGAGTGTCATGCGGGTCGAAGTGAGTTTCGGGAGCAAAAGCTGCTTCCACACGGAAAGAGGCATTAGATTAATGCTAGCGCCAAGATCGGCCAAGGCTAAGCACTCATCTAGCTCCGGAAAATCACACGGGATTAGAAACTTGTCGGGGTCTCCAAGTTTTTCGGGCAACTTTTTAAGGAGCACCGCCGAACAATTTTCATTTAACGGAGTATTTGCTAATTCGAACAACTTTTCCTTATTACTAAGAAGACTCTTAAACGTAGAAGCAAACTTCGGCATATGAAGAAGAGCATCCGCGAAGCTAATATCAAAGTGTAATCTTTGAAAGATTTGAAGAAACTTCAACATTTGATTATTAGCTTTTTCACGGAGCTTTTGGTCGTTTAATCTCGAAGGATAAGATATTGACGGTTTAGGTTTAGGCTTCGGAGCAACTTCGGGCTCCGAAATCGGGTCTTAGACAACCAGAGGTTGGACGTGTGTGGTACTTTCTAAACTTGTAGTTTACGCTTTGTCCTTTGTCACCTCGGTTTCACATTCCACTTCCTTCAGGATAGGAGAAGGAGTAGGTGGAATCGTAGGTTCATCATAAGAAACACCACTTCGGGTGGTAATAGCTTTCACGTCACCTTTCGGGTTAACTACGATATTACTAGGAAGTGATCCCGAACCCGAGGGACTTTGTATTTATAAGAAATTACTTAACATGTTCTTTATCTCATTATTCTGATTCGTCATTAAAGTCTTGAATTCATTTTTCAATTCTGTTTTCATGTTAATAATTTGATTTTGCATCTCATTTTGAATATCACCTTTTCACTTCCCACTTCTAGAGAAATGGATTTTCTGAATATATCTACCTTAGCGTGTGCAGTGGCTAGTAAGGGTCTTTCGAGGATGATGGGCATTCGAATGTCCTCAACCATATCAAGAATAACAAAATCTACAGGGAAGATGAATTTGTCAATTTTTATAAGTAGATTTTTACTATTCCTTTAGAGTGCATTTTGTGTTATCTGCCATCTCGATTATCAATTAATTGGTTCTGAAGCTTTTTTCCTATCCAAACGTTTATACATAGAAAGGGCATGAATTGCTGAAGCTAGCTCCTAAATCTGCTATCGCATTTTTGAAACTAACTTTCTAATGGACAGGGAGATAATTAAGCTTCTTGGATCTCATCCTTAGGGGGAAAGAATGATTATGAAGAAGAGCCGAGCACCTTGGATCAACTCTATTTCTTTCTTCTTACATCAGTCCAGGTTTGTTTGTCTATCTACTAAGTCCTTTATTTGTTTTCCATAAATTGTCGGTTGCCTAATTTCTTTTAACAAAGGACGATTTATTTTGATTTTCTTTAAGCTCTCCATAGTTTGGTGCACCAATGATTCCTTCGCGTGCTGCTTTAATCGTCTAGGAAATGGTATTGGAGGTTCATAAGTATCAACATAGTAGTTTACATTCTGCTTTTCTCTTTTAGGTTCTTCTTTCTTTTTCTTTATTGTGGCCTCAAGTGCTGCTAGAGCTTCTGCGATTCGTGAATCATTGGTTTCTTGTCTCTCGTTATCTAAAAATCCTGAGTTTGCAGAAAAATATTCGATTTCCTCAGGAGAATAATAGAAAGGTGTGGTATAATGGCAATCCCGTCTTTAGTATAATTGTCTTGCAATCTTCAAACTTCCCATAGTTTAGTTAGCCCTTCAACTTCGTTTGCCAAGGTATTATTAACCTTTTGACCCTCAAACCTTGATAAATTTTGTCCTGTGAGCTTCCACGACTACAGGCTTCTTACATTGGTAAAATTTCTTTAACCATTTGTCCTGCTCGGTATGTCTTTTAGATGCTTCTTCCATGTATTTATTGATTATTTCAGTTAGGCTGGGTCTCCTTTCTCCTATGATAGAACTTGTCCATATCCTCCTCTATTAAATCTACCGTCATTTCTGTTTGGGAAGGGTCGCCCGAACTCTCCATATTTAACTTCTTCTATAGTTTTTATTTCCTCGTTAAGAGGACAGTCCTTGTCAAGATGAGCTCCTTCGCAGATTTGACATCCAACTTGAATAGAGTAAACATTCTCTTTTAGCTTCTTCATGTCTCGACCGAGATTTTCTAGTTTGTTTACAATAGCAGCGATCCCTTCAGAATTACTACTACTTTCTATATTTCTGCTGGATGACCCATCCATGACCATCACATTTAGAGTGGTCGGCCATAGTCTGAATCGCCGTTAATGCTTGAACAGGTGTCATGCCAGGAATTAGCCCTTGTGAGTCAAGAAATTGGCAGTTCAAGGCCCCAAGACCGTTATAGAAGATGTTTACCTTCTGATGGTTATTGATGTCATGGGTGGGGAATTTATATAGAAGGTCATTATACCGTTCCTAAGCTTGGTATAATGTTTCGTCTCCTTCCTGCTTGAAGTTGCGGGTTTCTTCAAGCTGCTTGGCAGTCTTTGATGGTGGACAGTACCTTTGGATAAAGGCTTTTTTAAGGAGATCCCAGGAATCGATAGTTCCTGGAGGAAGTCTGTCCACCCAGGCTCTTAGCTGCTCTAGTAGAGTGAGGGGAGATGCTAGAAGACAGCTTCATGAGATAACCCTATAATTTGAATAAAGCTAACGATGTCTAAAACTCGCTCCACATGCTCATGGGTGTCGTCATTCTTGTTTCCAGAAAAGGTATCCTCCCTTACTTCCCGCATGAATTGACTTTTTATTTCAAAGTTCACATTGCCTCCTATTTTTGGTTTAACCACGCCCGGTGCCTGGTTTCCTCGAGTCAATGCTAGATATTGTTCAAATAGTGAGTAAGTCGATTTCTCCCTCAGCCAATTATTAATGTCGAAATGCTTAAATCAGAAATTAAATTATAAGTAATTTTATGCTCCCCGACAGCGACTCCACAAACTCAAACCGCATAAATAGATTAAATAATACTTTACCAAGTTTTAATTTATAAAACTCGTTTTACTGATAGATGAACGCACTAACCAGCAAAGAAACACGGTCGTATGAATGGCAGTTAGATTGGTAAAACGAGAGTTGTCCCAAGAGCTAAGGTTTAATAGTTCAAATTTGATTATTGTCACGTTTGAAAATGGTTTTAAGTTGATTTTAAGAATTACGTAAGAAGTAAATACAGTAAAGTAAATAGATAGAAGAATATCAGGAGAAAGGACATGCTAACCTAATGCAATTCACTACCAAAGGAACGATTACATTTTTCATGTGCAATGTTCAATTAAAGTTCTATTATAGGTTTCTAATGTCGACAAACCCGAATTTTCATTTGAGGTACTGTCTTATACTTACTCTGCGATCCCACAGTCCTCTATGATCATACTACAGGCATCCAAGCTTGCATGGTAAATTCCAACTACCCTTAAATACCGACACTCTAATATAAAACCGTTTATTAACCCTCTCTCAAAAGAGTTTCCATACATTTTAATATATTTAACTGTGACAAAGGCGGTAATCTTGTTAATTCTACACTCAGGTGATAGGAAGTCAAGCTACCCTAGTACCCCACTAATCCTAAGTTTAACATGGTAAGTCTAATATCATGATTAACAAGATCTAAGCCACCCTATATTCTATCAAAACATAAGGATCAATGAAAGGCTATAAGGATATCTAACAGAACCATAATTGAACAGGAAATCATAATCATAACAATAGTAGATACATGGTTAAGCCAGCACTAGGAGTGCTTAGCCGCTTATGGTAACAACAATGCAAGAATTAATGAATAAAAACATGGATGGAATCATCATAATTACTAAACAAAGGATGAAATTGAATGATTAAATTACAGCTAATTGTGTAAAGTGACTTCTCCTTGGACCTTCTGATGAAATGCTTCAAACCTTGGGGTTTGGTTCACCCCTTAGAACTGTATGTAGAGTGGTGGAAGTGAGTGATGCTGAATGAGTCGAAAGAGGGCTCTATTTATAGCTTTGAAATGTTTACGGCGTAACCCTTGTGAGATGTTACGCCGTAATCTTGCTACGTAAGCTTCCAATCATCTAGGCATAAAATGATGTTACGACGTAACCTTGTCGCCTATGTTACGCCGTAATACTGACATCAAATAAATCCACTCTTGTAAATTAGAATGTTTCGGAGCATAAAGTAGGGAGAGGCTTCGCCGTAAAGGTTTGATTGACTCATTTCTCGTTGGAGTAAGTTACCGAACGAGCGTAAAATTCAACAAAGTATGCTGGCTATCGGGGATGTTTACGCCGTAAATGCCTCGGACTCAATCTCTTTTTTGCATTTCCATTTCCCAAATCCCATCTTTTGCTAAAATGCACACTTGGTCCCTGAAACTAATATTACAAAATTAAGTAACATTTTCATACATTAATAACATACTTGTAAGTATTTTTATAGGGAATTTGATATAAAAATGTATTAACTATTTGATGTTATCAATACGTCATGTAAGCAAGTAATGTAAGCAAGTAAGCAAGTAGTGTGTATGAACATGAAAAAGTTTGATGTAATGCAATATTTGTGAAAATGGTTATAGCCTAGGTAAAATATCCAATCTAGTTCTCTATAACCTTGGCTTTGATTACCAATCTGTAACACCCCCAAATTGGGGCGGTCTCATCTAGAGATGTGTCTGGGAGCGTTACTTCATGAGTACCTTTGCACAAGATGCGAGAGAACGACCTCTAAACGTGTCATTTAAAAAGAAATCTTGTATAGTTTGGACTCCAATGCACATCAGTTATGCCAAGCATCATTATTCACCTGAGAAAAGCATGCTTAAAAGTGTCAACATAAAGTTGGTGAGTTCATAGGTTTATGTAAACATAAATGTTGGATCAAAGATTTGTAAAGAGTATACGACCATTTCAATCATTATAATAGTCATCAAAAATTTAAGTATGAATGTTAAAATCAAAGATTTGCAAAGCATGTATGACTATTTTAATCCTTATAATAAACACCAAAAATGAAGTAAATAATGTTACATCAAAGAATTAATGACTATCCGTATTAATAAAACAATAGTCACAAAATGTTAAGTATATGCGACCAAATCTTTTTGTAAAGTGTCATGACCATTGTATCCAATACAAAAGTCACCATGGTGATTACGATGCACCCCCTAAGATTCATGGAAACTGCGGCGTAAACATAAAATGTATGCCACTTTTATACAAGGCACGTTAAGATTTCATGAGTAATGTAGTGTAGGCCTGTAAGACACCAAACTAGTCATGTCCGATATTGTATAAACGTTCGTTAGTCAGTACCACGGAAACTATGTGAGAGAAGCTAAATCACCCAAACGTGGATGTGGTCAATCACAAATGACTATCTTAAAACTATTCGCGCTTACCCTCCGAGTAATTAACCCCATTTCCTCGAAGCAACTTAAGCTACCTATAAACATTTGAATCAAAGAAATTTTTGCGTCCCTAGTAAAGCGATATGTAAACGAAGTTGGTAGTCAATCATTTATATGAGTTTGTAAACGTTCAATGTAACCGAGTTTGTAATCAATCTAAATTGAGTTTGTAAACGTTTAATTAATACGAAAAAAAAATGAGTTAACGAAATCAAGTAATAATCAAGTATATGAAAAAGAATGTAGAATAAAATATGTATGCAAGTTGTAACGAGCAAGTAGTTCTCCTCCAAGATTTGTAAATAAAGTAAAACAAGTAAAGAAAGTGCTATGAAACTCACCTCTAGTGAAAGAAGTGATTCAATCAGCAAAACAACAAAGGTAATCATCGTAAACGATTTCGAATGTACAACTAATTAATTATAGGTCGAAAAAGTATAAATATATTCTAATATAAAAACAACGTCGTAAGTTATAAGTTACATCACCACCTATTAGTTTTTGTTTAATTTAAAAAGTTGAAACAATATTTAAATTGTACTTGTTAAATAAATGTCTACGTATATGAGTCCGTAAAAATATTGCCTTTGTCCAACAATGGATTATTTGTCAATAATGCATGATTTAATATTTTCATTTTTTTTATATAATTATATTATATACATGGTTTAATTATTTTGTAAAATAATATTTATAAAGTTGAAAACGTATATAAATATTTATATCAAAGATACGTCCAATATTCCTTAGGCTTTTATTATAGTTTAAAACGGACCCGAAAACACACAGAAAACTATACATTCAATTGTTTAACCCAATCACCTTGTTACATATTTAAAAAAATGCAGAAAATTGTTTATAAAAATTAATTAGTTTTTTTAATTTCTATTTATTCGAAATCTTTAAAAACTCATACTACTCACTCATTTTTAACTTCACTCACTTGTTCGTTATATGTATAAAAACAGACGAGATAAACTATTCAAATAAATAACACAACAAAATTTATGAAAAATATTGTGCCGAAACAGTATAACTCAATTGTTTATAAACATTTTTATAAAACATGTAAATCTTGAAAAACTTAAACTCATAACTCCTTGCCTTTAATTCCGTTTAAGAAGTTTTTTATATGCCCGGTTTTCCTATGAGATGCTATATCATAATAAAAATATTTAAAAAAATTTTATCAGATTCGA
Organism: Tanacetum coccineum; assembly: GCA_026074375.1. Classification (NCBI taxonomy): domain Eukaryota; kingdom Viridiplantae; phylum Streptophyta; class Magnoliopsida; order Asterales; family Asteraceae; genus Tanacetum; species Tanacetum coccineum. Next base: position 38,650 of record BQNB010029636.1, read on the forward strand.
AATGGTGCCAGTTTTTATAAAAACACTTTATATATTTAATGATCGTAAACTCGTAAAATTCGTAACTTCTTCATTATAGCTCGGTTTTTCAAGTTCTTTATATGCACGGAATTCTCATGAATAATACTATTTAAATCAATAGGTTGTACATTTTATAAAAATTCAAATTCAAACAGAATGTTTAAAACAGTTTGTTTATATAAATGTAATTATAAACTAAGATTATATAAAGTAATTACTTGGTAAATTTGTACGAAGCCTCTGTACATAAGTCATATACCACATTCTTAACCACATTTTTGAGTCCTCAAGTTTTCACATGTCCATCATTCTTGTCCAAGTACAATAGTCCCACATAATTATTTGTGTATAAACTTTATAATTAAACTTTCAACAAAGAAATTTATAAACTAAATCTATAAGTTAACCAATACTTATATAAAGTATATTCTTGTGTTCTAGTATATTTTTAACATCATTTCATTACATGAACATATAAATTCAAATCCAAGATTATGCTCATTATATTTTATAAATCCACAAAACAAACCCTAGGTGGTGATTAACACATATAACGTGATATAAACTATGAAATGAATAATTAGAAAGATTAAGGTTTTTGTTTAGACCTCAATAAAGATGCTACACAAATCAAACTCAAGTATTTAACCCTAAATACTTCCAAGAAAACCCTAATTTACTTATGAAAACCCTAATTTCTTCTTGATACAAAACCCTTGTAAAATCAACACCCAAGCTTCCAAACCACCTTGATATACTTTAGATATTATACCTAAGAACACTTGTATGCTTAATACCTTGCTAGAATAAAAACTATGGAAACCTTAGGATTTTAATTTAAGCCGTGGGTTTAGGGAAATAAGAGAGAGTTTGAGTGTGTTTTGTTTACTTTCAATGAAAGAGTAAAGGCTAGTTTTACCTAAGACATTCTATATATAGTCACAAGTAATGTAGAAACAACCTTAAACATACCATGGATAGTAGTGGTTTCAAGGACAAAGTTTGTAAGGGGTTGTAATTTTCTCCTCCTCCTATAAGAGTTGTAAAGGTTGGAAGTGGGAGGGGAAGGTACCATGATGTGCCAATTTATGAAAAGTTAGAGTTGTAAATACTTGTGTGCTTTATACAAGAAGGAAGTAAACCTAGGGGGATTTAAGGATTTAATTTGTGTGCTTATAAGCTTGGATCCGTCGATAGTGTTTCTAGGAGTAGAAATGAGTTAATTTTTGAGTATTGGGTATAAAAGTGGGTATTTGTTTGAGTATAGATAGGTATTGGTGCTTCCGTGTATGCCTAAATTAGTTTTATTATTCGAAACGTAGGCCGTTTTTACGTAACCTAATAAATAAAAAAACACGAAAAAATTTAATAAATTATCCTCAGTAAATAAAATTATATAACAATTGCTTAACGTAAACGTTTACTTGTTTGATGTCCGTTTACGTTCAATGTTGATTTTTAGTTACGTGAATTAAGATAAAAGTTTAAAATTTAAAGTGAACGCGAAAAAGTTTAAAATAAATAGTTGAATATTTATTGACGTAAAATGACGTGAAAATGAGGATTGTTAAAAAAATACCATGTTTGTTTTTGTATGCCTAATAATTTATCATCAGCTTTAAATAGTAGCACAACATTAGAAACTATAACCCCCTACTCTTTTTCAGCTGGTATTGTTATCGAGGAGATTATTCATCACCATAATGCAAAGGAGATCCCCATTCATCTGTAGAAGCTGCAATATTTTCCATTGACAACGTACTTGGGTATGTTCACATTAGACGAATCAGCAATTAAATTATATGAAACCTATTCCTCTAATTTATTTTTCAACTTTCATTTGCGAGCAGGGTTAGTCCATTCTTTAGTGGAATATCATGGCCACCAACAAAATTTGTTTTGGATTATGACCATATATGATTAATATATGTCCGGAAATATTTTCGAGCCTAAGGGGACGCACACGTTTATATGTTAAATGACGAGTAAATATATTAATGTAATATATTAAATGTATAACAAACGATCGTTAAATGTTGACAAGTATTAAATAATTAGTTAAACGTTTAAAGGTTAAACGTGAGGGACTAATTATAAATAAACCGAAGATTGAGGGGTTTGGTTCACCCTTTTTATCCTTAGTCGGCTGGAAGAAGGAATCCCACAAGGAATGGGATACTTGGTCTATAAATACAAGTTTAGTGTTTCATTATTTGATATTAGAAAATCCTAAACCTAAAAGTCGACTACTTTTTCTTTGTCAACCGGCCACAAAGTTTTTGGGTATTTGGTTTACTATGACCGATTGACAACAGCAACAAACTTTTAGTTGTTGTTTAAATTCGGTTGTCACCTTTTGGTGATTATTGATTCGTAAGTTGATAGATTCAAGAGACGAATAAAGATCGTTTGTTATACACTACTAGTACTAGCATACCTCGTCGTTTGCTACAAACGTATAGTGTGTGGAAGCTTAGAGGAATCATACTTTGATTCTTGTGGTTTCGCGTGGTATTATACACACGCGTATATAGAAGACGGTGTTTACGGTTACCTTTAAACGGTGTATCGTTTCGTGCTAAAAGGTACATGTTTTCTATCTTGTTAATTATTGTATTCTACACGTGATCATTTATTCCGCTGCGTACTCGTGTTAATTATTTGTTAATTAGATTATAAAACCCAACAAAAAAGTGGAGGGATTAAATTTTCAACAAAACTTCGAAAACGCGTTCACGTGACACCGTTTTTAATTATGAAGAAAAGTATAGAAGTTAGAAGGAACACATAAAAAATGTGTTTTGTAGTTTCCCTTAGTAAATTGAAAAATGCACGTCTTGTGTTTTGTAGATAATGTTTTGGGGAAAGTTTGATTTAAACGTAATATCTATTTTACTTGTTTTATACAAAGCATTTCGTAGAAAATAAAGGTATTCAACTAAACGCACTCACATTTTTTAATTTATACATATATATAAGGGGCTATTTCGGGTTTGAAGATCCAGTGCGCTACCAAAGTAGGAGCAAACAGAGGTGTAGGATTCGGTATTCCATTTAATATGAGCCATCTTTTCAACTTTTACTGTTCAAATTTCAACAAAAATAGAAACCTATCAATAGCAACATACTAAAGTGAATGTTCAATAATACCATCACAATTACCTTGCATCATCATTATTGTTTTCAAATTCAAAAGTATGGCTTTTTTCCCTACTTTTCTCTATTTCAAAACAGCATATCTATTAGCGACACCAACATACGTATTAAAAGTATTATTACGCTATCTGTGTAAAGCACCGGTCAATGAGATGATCGACAATGATTAGCTATTTATAACAGGGATCATGTTAGAAAGCAGACGGTGTAGCAAAATGTGTTGTGTAAGTGATAGTCAAAAATGAGATGTGTCTCGCTATCAATATCGATTAATTTGTAACTTTTTTGAAAGGCAATACTCCCTTCATCCCAAAATTATTGTCCCCGACAAAAAATACACAGTTTAAGAAAAATGCATTTATTACTGCTTTCTTTTTCTTATTTTTTAGCAGAATAAAAGTTTTACCCTTAGCTAATTAATTAAAGTCTTCTTTAAATTTGTAATAATAATTTTCAAACAAGGGTAATATTGTAAACTTGATCAAACTTTCCTATCTATTTTTAGTAGTGGACAATTAAATTGGGATATCAAAAAAAAACGTAGATTATTAATTTGGGACGAAAGGAGTAATTATTATGTATGAATGAAGATAGCAAGATGCTAAAAGTACATGGATGCGAACATAACAAACGCATCAAACTCTTAACTTACTACACTAGTGAACCAACCCAATGACCTACGACTACGCTATGACCAAAAAGAGGTATCGTAAAGTGAAACCGACATACTAATATACAACTCATACCACCAAACCTACTACACACAAACACAAAGGACAGACACTTGGCAGAAAACATGATACGGGTTAAAAACTGACCACCCACGACCCTCACACGTGAAACTAGAGGTGTGCACGGTTCAGTTTGGGTCGGTTTTTAGCTAAAATCGAAACCAAACCGAAATATTCGGTTTTTATAAAACCAAAAACCGAAACCGCTCGGTTTCTGGCGGTTCGGTTTTTTTGGTTCGGTTTTTCGGTTTCAAACCGTTTATATTTGGTTATGGCTAATTTATATTAATAAACTTATTTTACGTAAAAAATTAGTTAATTTTTTTTTGTCAATATGAACATAATAATGTTTAACCAAATTTCTACAATTATACATATATAAATGAGACACACATACATGCACATGAAAATACATAGTATTATCATTGTCATATATATAACGATATATTGTCAAGTAAACATACGTACATGACAAACACATATATAAACATTAAGATATATATATATATATATATATATATATATATATATATGTATATATATATATATATATATATATATATGTATATATATATATATATATATATATATATATCCTATAATTTCATCCACAAAATAAATATGAATTTAAAAAAATAGATTTATTATTTATTTATTTATATTATATTAATTATATATTATTATAAAACTGGTTCGGTTCGGTTCGGTTTTTATACTCCCTCCGTCCCAAATTTACTGTCCCCCGACAAAAAATACACAGTTTAAGAAAAGTGCATTTATTACTGCTTTCTCTTTCTTACTTTTTGACAGAATGACAGTTTTACCCTTAGCTAATTAATTAAAGTCTTCTTTAAAGTTTGTAATAATAATTTCAAACAAGGGTAATATCGTAAACTTGATCAAATTTTCCTATCTATTTTTAGTAGTGGACAATTGAATTGAGACATCCCAAAAAGGAAACGTGGACAATAAAAATAGGACGGAGGGAGTATATAGTTAGGATCAAATAAGAAGTTTTCTTAAAATAAAAAGGATAAGAATTACCTATAACCGCATATTCGAGATGCACCGACTTAAATTTGGTGCATCTCTATAATCTTAGATGTATTATAACGCATCGTAATGTGTTTTCTAGCTTTTAATTAAATGCATATACATATATTAGATGCATTTCATTTTTTCTCTTTTTTTTATTCCTCTGCATGTGCTAAAATCATGAAAATTAATTTGCACAATCTACGCATCAAATTAACGTTCAAAACTCAAAATGGTGCAACTATATGAATAAAAATGCATCTAATGTAAGTCGTTGCATTTCAAATATGTGGTTTTAGTCACTTCTCACCACTTTTTATTTTAATTTACTTCTCACTGGATTCCTACTATATATATATATATATATGTATGTATGTATGTATGTATGTATGTATGTATGTATGTATGTATGTATGCATGTATGTATGTATGTATGTATGTATGCATGTATGTATGTATGTATGTATGTATGTATGTATGTATGTATGTATGTATGTATGTATGTATGTATGTATGTATATGGGGCATATTAAGACCATCTATGAGTTAACATTTCCTTCCTACCTAACGTTGCCCATGTTTTCCCTCGCGTAGATAATGCCGCCAAGGATGACAACCCGAAGTACTGGCCGCCCTGCTGCCGTATCGCGAGGAGGGGGAACGGGTGGACGAGCTGGTAGAGGTGGTGGTAGAACTGGGAGTTGATATCGTGATCAGGGTAATGGTAGAAATGATGGTCAAGGTGGCTGTGACAACCCGAGAATTTCCGTTCAATAAGTTAGCCGTTTCTGTATAGTAATTTGAATTTTTAAAATGTTTCGTTAGCTTTACCGTTTAACCGGGAAGTTGTTTCGTTATTATCTGAGAATCATCACCGGGAGCAAACCGGGGCACCAAACGTTGTAGTATTTTGGCGATAGCCGCGTTTTTATGTTTCAAAGCATTATGTAAAATTTTGTAATT